>PQWD01012716.1:0-67938 GCA_019425675.1 Leucinodes orbonalis | reverse complement strand
GCAAAGGAATGACCAGCAGATTACGTGTCACTTTATTGATAATGAAAAATCAAAGTAACAAAAATTATAAAACTTATGACATAAACAAAAGAGCCCACAACTAGAATCCTTTCAATAATAAATACCAAGCAAAATTTAAGGTTGAATTTAATTTGGCTAAAAGTAAAATAAAATCGTGAGATTTTAGGTTTAAATGTCCTTTCTCAATTGATTCATTCAGGCATTGAGTTAAAATGCATTAAGTAGGTCGTGTTGAATGTTGTATAAAAAATTTATCATAAAAGGATATGTTTTAAGGTATTTAATTTTTATTTTTGTCTCATATTTGTATTGTTTTGATGCCACGATACGAATTATACCTAATATGAGTATGTGAATGTAACCCGTGCGCGTCAGGAGCCGAAGAGCAAGAAGGCCATGGTGGGTGCGGCGCTGAGCCCGCGCGCCGTGTCGCTGCCGGCGTGCAGCCTGTACCCGCTGCAGGGCTCGCTGATGCTGCTGGACGCGCACCTCGTGTTCCAGCCCTTCCTCGCCGCAACAGGCGTCTCGCCGCAACAGGTCACGCAAGGTACCTACTGGCTCTACACGATACACAGTTTTACTTTTTTTAGGGTTGGCAAAGGCTAAATTGCCAAAAAACGGAATGTTGAACTGAAAATAAAAAATAAATCAAATCCACACGAGTGGGGTACCAAAAATTATATTGAGGTTTCTAATATATTTTTTTTCATTAATTATATTGTTTGCGCGAGAGACTTCCAAAGTGGTTCAATCTGTCCCTTCTAACTATTAAAGTAAAAAGTAATGGATTGATAAAAAATATGACGTACCATGATTACCATGAAAACTCAACGAAATTTGATCATTTTATGTACGTTCTAAAGTATTCTAAACGGTAAACCACTATTTTCTAATCATGAATCTGTAGAAGATGCTCGAGTCAATAATTGCTTTTTATTATGTTATGTTACTTGCTGCTACGAAATCCTTCATGAGTGACTCGCATTTGACCTATTTTTAATTGCGTTCCATAGTGTTACAAAAGTGTATTTCTAAAAAAAGATAATTTTATTAGTGATTATATAATGTCTTTATATCAGGCGAGTCGAAGAAAAGCGGCGAAGGTGGGGGCAGTGCGCCGGCACTAGAGTCTCTAGGGTCTCGGTTATCGCTACTAGCCTGGGTGGACACCGTGCGCGTCGACATCGCCGTCAGCGAGCCACCGTCTCGCCAGAACCGACACCCGTCCAAACCCAAACCCGCCCCCGCCTACATCGACGTAACGCCCGAGACGCCCGCCTTCCTCTGCGAGAAGGTCTCCATAGACGTGGACCTGAAGAAGGTGGCCGACATGGCGGTGGACGACCTCATTCAGCGGCAGAACGTGCTGTACATATCGCGCGGCAGCTCAAGAAGCACATCAGTACGATGATCAACTTCAACATCAGCGTGCGGTTTATATCGCAACAGGTATGGAATTAAATAAAAGTAAGAGTTCGTTCTTAAAAGAAAAAGTTGTTCTTTGCTATGTCATCTTAGATTAAAATGTTTGCTTAGTTTTACATTTCCTTTAATACAGTTTACGAGACATTTACCAAAATGTATTAAAAAATGTGCATTATTAGTAAAAAAATCCTTTAATAACCTTTTGTACCTACTCCCGTGAAGATAAACACGTATTTTATAAGAATATACCTAGTTGCTAATTATTTTTTGAATATTTTATCATTACGATCTCGAAGTGACGTCAAATGGTCACTATGAAAATAACTAATTACAAGCAGTAAAACATTCAAACCTTTGTGGTAGGTGAACATGCCGCTACTTCGGCTGTTACACCAGATCAGCAACATGTACCAGAACGTGAAGGACGCACAGACGGAGCTGCGCACGCAGACCAAGATATCGCATCGCCAGAACAAACACACCTCGTCTTCTGGTAAGGAGACCTGATTTTGAGCTTGACATGGAAATTGTTGCGTATATCATGCGAGAGACACTTGATTTTTTTATAATTATGATGTTTTACTAACTTCCTAAATGTTTATCGTTATTTATTTGGTGACCTGACAACTATGATTGTTTTATTTATTTCTTGACTCAAGTAACAAGACTCATTATGTTAGTAGCAGGAAGGAATTATCTTCAAACTATGTTTGTAGGTATTTTTTTATGAATTAAGCAGACGAATATACTGCACAACTTCAACAGATGTTGTGCAGAAGTGTCCCTAAGATCGGTAGTCCAGTCTATATCAATTGTTATGTTATGATTTTAATATACAGCATTTTTTTTACTTTTGATGAAGTTTGAATAATCTTTTATAATTTTCCCATCCTAGTATCAGACTTCAGAGAAAACCTAGTAAGCGTAACGTCGCTCGACAAGGAATCTCAGTACAGTGCACTAGACCCGAAGTGGGATGTACCGCCGACGATAAATGCGGAGATGGGGTCGGTGACCCCGTCGCTGAGTCATCACAAATTGAACGTGGGCAATATGGGTCAGAGCCCACATGTCGACCCACGCGCCCCACACGACGCATCAGACAAGACCCAGACCTCAGTCGTTCGCGCAGAAGCTGCGGTCTACCGGGAAGAGTGTCAAGGGTAAACTTGGTAAGTCACTTATTTCTTACTAATATTTTACACATCTGCGTATAGTAGGTACCTTACTTAAAATTGTTAAGATTATATTGAACAAGTATGCTGTTAATGTTATGTGCGCAGCTTTCAAATTCGGAATAAAAGACGTAATATACAATGAATTGTACTCTCTCTAAGTCACTATTCCTGTAACAATTTAAAATGTTTCTTATGATAGTGCGATCTTTATAAAAAGTATTGTTTCGTGTAATATGTGGACATTATTCCACGAAAGAAGTGCCAATTCTGTATGTTTTTAAGATACTAAAAGTAGCTCTCACGTGGGTACAGGGTACAGTTCGTTAAACGAGGGTGCACACACTCCGATGTTCCCGGCGTCCGGTACGTCCGGCGTGTCCGGTCCGTCCGGTCCGTCGGGCGCGTGCGGCGTGTCCGGTGTATCCGGCGTGTCCGGCACGTCCGGCGCGGCGCCGGCAGACGACAAAGTACTGGCGCCGCGGTGCTGGCGAACCATGTACCTGCTGTTGGATTTGTACGCTAATATGCCTGACGCGGAAACTATTACGCATAGGTAACAAGTTTTTAATGATTTTTCTGTACTTAACCGTTCCATAGCGATTGCCATTTGTTGAAAAGCTTAGAGCTTGTATAATATACCACTTCACAGGAGTTTAATAGCTAAAGAAAGCATTGACTTTGTAGTGAATAATCCCTTAACCTGTCATGTCCCAGTGAACTCATATTGCACAGACAACAATAGTAAAATTATTGTTCGCTTTCCCGTGCTATAATGAGTTAAACGTAATATAACAAACCAAAAATATATCAAAAAATATTTTCTGGTATTGAGGAAAGCAGATTTGATTTTCATTATAAGACAAAATGAAATAAAGTTTTCTAATCTATGGCATTTGAAACGTGATTTTGCACATGCGAACAATGACAGTATTAATTTATTCCACATTATTCTATTACCCCTTGACAGTTAAGAAAACAGACAATAGAATATTTTCCGGCTTGCAATATTCTAGGTGAAAAATGGAATTAGAAGTAACTTTATTTATTGTCAGGTTCTCGGTGTCGCGGGAGATGCCAGATCTGGGCACCAGAGCACGCACTCGGCCACGGGAAGCCGCGCCTCCTCCACATCTGGCCCTTGTGCTCGTCGGCCGCGCCAGGTATGACTGACCACTTCATGTAGCAACCAATATGCGACGTTGCCTGCTTTGCGGACGCAACGTTGCCGACCTAACAGCGCGACGTTGCCGGCCCAACGGTTTTAGCTTCGCCAGCCTTAGGGACGACAGTTTGCGGCCTTAACGAACGCAACTGACGGCCCGATGGACGTGTTTTTTTTCACCATGAACGCGTTGTTTCCAGCCTAGGGCTCGCGACTTTGTGGGCTCGACGGACACGAATTTGTGGGCTCAACGAATGCGACGTTGCCAACGTAACGAACATGATTTTGTCGACTCAACAAATGTAACCTTGCTAGCCCATTGACTGATAATGTAACCCAGCGGACGTGACTCTGGGTTCAACGAACGTGAACTTTATGGCATGACAGACACGACTTTGAAGGATTAACGAACGCGATGCTCCCGGCCTAACTGATGCAACTTCATCAGCCCAACGAATGTGATGTTGCCGGTTCACTGCATTGACATTGGAGCAGTATTGGTAAATCCGTGTAGATAGTTCTTTCAGTCTTTCACGGTCTTGTACTCAATAGGCTCCAGTTGTGACTGGTGAAATACATGAGTAGTGACAAGAGTAAGTTTCTTTGCCGGAGCATTCTCCGAACCGCTGACGCTTCATAATTGAAATGCCTCTTGTTAAGACTTAATCGAATACAGAATTTATGAGTTTGAAATTGTCTTACGTTCTGAAAGGAGGCTCGTTTCCCTTAAGTCTCACCCCAAATGTATGTTTGTGTTCTAATAATACATATGAAAACTATACAAATGAAGGCTTGTCTAAACACCCAATATCCCTTGTAGGATTCACCGTACGCGCCTCCTGGCCTCTCTGTCAGGGTTAAAGTTGGAGGCGGAGATAACGTCACTACAGGCGTCACTGTCGACGTCTCGCTCGCGCCAGTGGTCGCTCACTGGAAACCTTGGGCCGCACCTGCATAGTTCTACTGGAAGGTGTTGCACCCAACCACCAGTAAGTATTATTTAATAAAAAGTATATATCAGTATTCATAGTTAGTATTGTAGATAATGTATGATATTATTACTTGTTAAAACAGAAAGCATTGCTTCATTTGATATTCATAAGTGTTCTATATGGACCTGGATTTAATAAATACATTTTTGATTTTGTTCATATTTTTTTACAAACTCTCCATACAGTGAATCCATGGATCAGTGCAGTATATTCTGTGTTTTCGTCCCGTGTACTTATCATCGGCAAATCGAAGATGAGTGATGTACTCGCCATTAACGTTGATTCCAGTCCTTCCAATCAAGCAGATTAATCAATCTTCCAATGCAGCTGTGAACAGTTTCGGAGATATAACATCTCCCTGACTCATTTCTCGGTGCAATTTGATAGGTTGTAACGCTCTCGCACAGACATGTCAACACTTCGATGTAGCGATAGTCGACATGGCATCGTTGGAGGGCATGTAGCACAGCCCAAGTCTCGATCGAATCGAAGGCTTTCCCATAGTCCACAAACGCTAAGCATAATGGCCGGTTATATTCTCCGGTCTTCTGTATAACCTGCCCCAGCGTATGCAAGTGGTCTAAATAATGTTTGTATGTGGTATTTATTGAAAGTTACGTCCTNCTCTGCAATCCAGCGATGTCTTAAATCACTTGGAAGTTCTAATTGAGGTTCTTGCATGCGTCTCTTCTTTAAAACGGGTAACTGCAATAAAATATTATAGTGAGATTTATCTTCTATAACCACTGGGTGATTTAAATTATATGTTTATAATCAGTAATACGTTCTGATATACAAGTTTTGAATTACATTTGTTTTCGCTCAGTTTCAATGCTATACTCTGTCCAACCGTTTTCTCTTAGAGAGCTCACACTTATGAAGAACTGTTTTATATACGACAACAAATGTACAAACATAAAGACGCACTTTTTCCAATTCAGGCCTTTCATCAATTACGTAAGGACAATTTTAGTAATTGTTAACCAAGCCCTACCCCCACATAAGTTCTCGAACCCCCACACCCCTCTCTTACGTGAAATTATATCTCGTTCTTGTAATCGTTCAAATTTGATATAAAATGAATAAAACTGTTCGAAATCCATAAAAGCATTAGATTCCTAATGATGAATTTTGATTTACATTAAAAGTATTACGTAAGAATCAGTTTAACCCCCCTAAGGACTTGTAGAGATTTTCGTTGTTTTTAAGCTCCTATTATTTATATTTTTTTTATGGTTACAGATAAAATATACTTACATCATAAATGTTTGATTGGCACTTGTAAGGGGCAACACACATTTCCTTACTACAATTTCTGTTTTCTATGAAGCGAGGATAGTAATCCTCACCTAGATCGATGATATCTTTCTGAAAAATTTAGGTATATTTATCAGGTCAAATTAAAAAATCTAAAGAAAAAGATACTAACATGAGTCCTATAGGCTAAGCAAAGTATTTGCGTATATGTGGGTGTGTGTAGTGTGCCGTGTGTATATTGCGCGATGGCGTATGAATTTATGTGTGTGAGGAAGATAATTGTTCCAAGACCATAAATATCAGTCGGCCAACATCAATTAATTCTCCCAAATATATGAAAAAACTTTTTTTTTATGTTACTAAGTGTACAGAACGTTCAGGACGCTCACTTGATGGTAAGTGATGCCTGACTATGACAGACCGGCATTGATTAAGACCAACAACCCATAGAAAGTTATTAATCTCTATCAACGCCGCACTGCGCCCGTCACTCGAGACAACAGATGTTAGGTCTCTTATACCCGGTTATTGGACTAGCTACAGTGCCCTCATCCCGAAACACAAAAGTGCATTCTATTTCACGGGACGATATCTGGTACTGCGGTGGTACCTACCTAGACGAATCAGTACCGATTCTACTACCTAGTAAAACTCAACTCAAACTATTTTTATATAAATATTATTAATTATGATTGAATTATTACGAATGTCATAAACTCAATAAAAACGAGACAGATCAGATCATATTTTAGTGCTGAACAGTAATCCCCACTAAGTTCCCATTCCCATAGAAAGGGCATAATATAATTTTGTTCTGCTTTGATAAATAATATGTTTATATTATGAAGTACTTGTCTTAAAAAAACTCACGTTGTATTCGCAGTTGCAAGGAGGATCCGGAATCACACGCTGAAACAAATCAGTAATTAGTTTAGTACATTTTTTTATGATAATATCTATAACCTAGCATCCATTAGGCATCCCACTTAGTGGTAAATAGGGAACATGCGAATGTAATATAAATGAATATTTTGATATTAAAATGTTAAAATAAATTAAAAGAAGGGACACCGCAAGGTTTATATTTTAATTTACGCTGTTTTTTTTTGAATAATTAATAATTGAAATTGCTTGAAACGGAACGTAAATTAAAACACCAATCACTGTCATTTACGTCATCTATGTTTGAAATATTATTTTGACGTTAAAGGTTTAGTAAAAAGTGAACATTAAAACGACAAAATCGGCATTTTTCGAATAAAAATGAAATTTAGGACTGTAAAAGCAGACTTCAGGAAACTACCAAAGTCAAAGTTGACATGGTTGTAATTTATTTTTGTCGGAAGTGAGTTTTACAAACCGCAATGAGCCTTTTTACGGTACTTTATTGAAATATCAAAGCGTAATGTCTACTGATAATCTAGAAATAATTGTTTTTCATCACCAAACATCAAAATGAAACAAGTGAGCAAAAAGAAAAGGTTATATTTTAACTCATCACAGTGTAAGCAGAAACTGCTTGGAAAAGGCTGCCCTGAGGATTTCCACATGGAACTGCTCTGTGCAGTCTTCATCCATGGCACTTACACTACACTCTAAAGATGAACCAGGAACAAAGAAGAAATAATAATATTTTCCTTTGTGTTAAAAAGTCATTATTTTATTTATATTATAATTCATAATTGTGTAAGTTTGTATGTTTTTGTGACTGTAATATAATAAATCAATATTAAACTTGGTGTATTTTCAATGTTTCAAGATTTTTTATATTTTATTATTGCTGATTCAGGTGTCAAAGGCATTATTCTGTTTTAGCATTCAAAAATATGGGGTATAAGCATCTCTTTTCACAAAGTTTTTAAACTTTTTAACATGATTCCTTATCTTTACAATAAAAAGTTATAGACAACTTTGTTATTGTATTTGTATTAGGTAGTAATATGTTTGTTTTTCATACAAGCAGATGACGAATAACAAGTATATTCATAGTCGTCTTCACCGCATCGAAAAATAGTTTGAGGAATAATTCATTCATCATCTCAGCTCGAAATCNTTATATGTATATTTTGAAATTTGTTTTTCTTACTAGCCTGCGTTTTATTTTTGTCTCTTCCTGCGGGACTTGATTCAGGAGACGATGAAAGCATTCTCTTATTTGTAGCTGGTGTGTTCCTTTTGTCCTGTATTATTAGTTTATCGTATTTTATTATAACAGAATTTCCTTTCTCTTTCTCTATTCTAGCCTGCTCTTTTAGTTCTTTCCTTTTTTTCAAGTATATTCTGTGGATAATCTTCTGTTACATAGAATGTGGTATTTTTCAATGATCTGCTACATTTAAATATGTTGATTTTCATACCAAGTGTGGAAAAGGTTACTATAATTGGTCTAGGTCTGTCTCCTTTTTTTCCTATTCTCTTGATTTCTTGTATATCCCCTGTGGTCCAGCTCTAAAGAAAATTGTTCCTTTAAAAAATAAATCATTAGTGTTTCTAGTTCTGCATATGACGTTTCTTTTTCTTGTAACCCAAAGAAAACAACATTATTCTTTCTCATTTGTTTTTCTATAAAATAAAGTCTTTTTTCTTGATTATCTATCTTTTCCTTGAGGTTCTCATATTTATCGTCTAATATTTTAAACTTTTCTTCTAAAATACAGTGTATGTTTTGTGTTACCTGTTCGCAAACTCTTTCACCGTTTTTTAAGATCGTATTTTTTTGTTCGTCAAGCTCTTTTTGAATATTTTTCAGTATATTCATGACTTCTTCCATGTTTGTAAACAAGAAAACATGTATGCTAATTTTTATTATGGTATTAGTAACGCCCTCTGTTGACCGTGCTCTGTGGCTCGTGAGAAGCTGAAGCTAAGCGTACCAATCAATCGAGTAATATTTGTTGATCTTGATTGTTATAATATAAACCCTTTGCAACAGATGTCATTAGTGTCACTGTGTTAATAAATTCTGAAATGTGTTGTCGTGATATACACTGTTTAAAGAAGATGGCGCTAGTGTCTATGCGCTTATGAAATTTATGAAAGTCACTGTATAAAAATAGGTTATATTTTTGATAGTTTCGTTTAAAGCGATCACTGGACCATAATTGTTCGGCACTAAATATTTTCACTAACCGTTATTTGATCAATGATTCTTTTTTTATGTTTAAGGTTGTTTTTTAATGCACTGTAACGGCTTTTTATTCACTGCAGTTTTTTTACACTTTTCGCACTATAACTCACGTTTAAAGATTTGTCTACACTTTATGTTGATAGTTTTTTGTTTGTGTTTCACTTTTTCTTATTTTTCTGACTAAAATCCACAGTTTTTGATTTTTAAGTACGATAAATGTGCGGACTCGATGTAAACAGTAGCACAGCCCATTTCTAAGTATACTTACAAAAAAGACTAATAAATATGCAGACCCCCATGCACTCGAGACAACAGATGTTGGTCTCTTATACCCGGTTATTGGACTAGCTACAGTGCCCTCATCCGAAACACAAAAGTGCATTCTATTTCACGGGACGATATCTGGTATGCGGTGGTACCTAACCTAGACGAATCAGTACCGATTCTACTACCTAGTAAAACTCAAACTTATTTTTATATAAATATTATTAATTATGATTGAATTATTACGAATGTCATAAACTCAATAAAAACGAGACAGATCAGATCATATTTTAGTGCTGAACAGTAATCCCACTAAGTTCCCATTCCATAGAAAAGGGCATAAATTATTTGTTCTGCTTTGATAAATAATATGTTATATTATGAAGTACTTGTCTTTAAAAAAAACTCACGTTGTATTCGCAGTTGCAAGAGGAATCGGAATCACACGCTGAAACAAATCAGTAATTAGTTTAGTACATTTTTTATGATATATCTATAACCTAGCATCCATTAGGCATCCCACTTAGTGGTAAATAGGGAACTGCAAATGTAATATAATGAATATTTTAATATTAAAATGTTAAAATAACTTAAAAGAAGACACCGCAAGGTTATATTTTAATTTACGCTGTTTTTTTTTTGAATAATTAATAATTGAAATTGCTTGAAACGGAACGTAAAATTAAAACACCAATCTCTGTCATTTACGTCATCTATGTTTGACATATTATTTTGACGTCAAAGGTTTAGTAAAATGAACATTAAACGACAAAATCGGCATTTTTCGAATAAAAATGAAATTTAGACTGTAAAAGCAGACTTAGGAAACTACAAAGTAAAGTTGACATGGTTGTAATTTATTTTGTCGGAAGTGAGTTTTACAAACCGCAATAAGCCTGATGCGAAATATGGACTTTTTACGGTACTTTATTGATATCAAGCATAATGTTCTACTGATAATCTAGAAATGATTTTTTCATCACCAAACATCAAAATGAAACAAGTGAGCAAAAAAGAAAAGGTTATATTTAATTCATCACAGTGTAAGCAGAAACTGCTTGAAAAGCTGCCCTGAGGATTTTCCAATGGAACTGCTCTGTGCAGTCTTCATCCATGGCACTTACACTACACTCTAAAGATGAACCAGAACAAAGAGAGAAATAATATTATTTTCCTTGTTTTAAAAAGTCATTATTTATTTATATCATATTCCTATATTCATAATTGTGTAAGTTTGTATGTTTTTTTAAACTTTTTAACATGATTCCTTATCTTTACAATAAAAAGTTATAGACAACTTTGTTATTGTATTTGTATTAGGTAGTAATATGTTTGTTTTTCATACAAGCAGATGACGAATAACAAGTATATTCATAGTCGTCTTCACCGCATCGAAAAATAGTTTGAGGAATAATTCATTCATCATCTCAGCTCGAAATCTCTTTTTTCCCGGTTTTGTGTCAGTCAAAAACAATATGATTGTTATTAGATGAACACATTGGCACAAAGTATGGTCAACGCGGCTTTTTTCCGTATCAATTCATTAAATCCATACATTATCAGTCATTGAATTTTTTTATAAATTAGGTCTCGACAGTCGAAAAAAACATGCAAAAGTATGAAAGTCCTTGAAGAAAAAGAGGTACATTTACATATCTGACGTCAAATCGCGCCATCCCGTTTTGGCGCGAAATTTGAAATTGTCAATTTCAAACCACATTTTTATGCAGAAAATAAGTTTTTTGATTTTTAAATATACTTGTGGTCTATTCCAAATGTAGTTCTTTAAAATAAACACAAAAATAAAATTTGTGCATCTTCCCTATTGACACTGTCGCCTAACGTACTATGGTAGTACAATAGGCGATGTACGATCGGTTTTAGAATCTTTGGATACTGTTATCCCGCAAGGTCGTGTGTTATGGCCCTCACTATTTCTACTGTTGTTAATAATATCCCACAATCAGTGACAGTAATTGATATGCAGATGACAGGATGAGCGATACTTTTGCGATGTGAAGATGTTTAGTCATAGTACTTATTCAGTTTTACATTGCCCGTCTCGCCATTTAAAACCGGAACACAGGCTTTATCCATAGAATAAACTAGTATACCAGGAGATAAAGGTTAGATTGACGAAACTACAGACAACCGAATAGGTATTAGCTCTCTTTAAGGTATTATACTAAGGTGTTAGGACCTAACAGGATACTGGTATCCTAACGCGATTTAGTTACAAACATCATAGAACACGTGAAAGTTTCAGCATCATTGTCAGTTCTATATCGCTGAAGTAATCCAATACAACCTCATATGCTCGTGGTGCATCCTGTCTGGTTAAAAATTAAGTCTGTAGATGTTAGAGTTGTGTAGCATCTCGCAATTACTTACGTTATGTACTTTTATATTTCCTCTTTTACGTGTTCTCGTTTCAACAGAATTGTCCAGTAGAATTATATCGTTTCTTATTAAGTTTGCGTAATCGACAACAAATGATGGAAGACTTTTTGTTCTTTCTGGTTCGGCGGCTTTTCTGTCATACGATGGACCTACATCGTCAACATTATCGAATGGTTCGTTTTCTAAACCAATCTCCTTAGCATAGTTTTGTCGTCTATATGATCTATGATCTCCAATCAGGTAGTCTTCTAAGTCTGTTGATCTTTTCATTGCTAAGGTTTTTGGAAGTAGAGATTGTATTACGATATAGAATCCACAACACATTATGATCCTTAGGATAGATTTCGTGTCCTGGAATAATATTATTAATTATTACTTACGTTTTTTAATAATAAAAAGTACTGCAAAGAAAAATAGAAGAAAATCAAGAAAGTAACATTTGTTAGTTTCCAAAGGAAAGGTACTACACCATGTTAATGCGATCCTTCCTGTTGTATATCAAAATAAATTTAATTAAGCCATTTTCTCCAATAGTAGGTACCTACTTGGTGCCTAATTTTACTCGTCCGACTATATAGAATGTAACTATCCGCGACGTATTTTAAAATAAGGTAAGATACCATAGAGTCATCAAGTGCATATTTTATGGATTAATAACAAAGATGGAGTCTGATCAAAAACCGTGGCATCATATCATACAGTCGACCTCCTACAGTCCTCCTCCTATATTGACAACAGTAACTATAAGTACCTAATGATAGGGATGTGGACTGGTAGTAGTCTGGTCTACTTTTTAAATGCATCAAAACGTCTTATTTCTATACATTTTCTACGACATTAATTAAAACACTATGACGTCACGGTGTTAGATTATCAACTGACGCATTTTAAGTAGCTTTTGTTTAATTTATAAAATAAAGAATTCAAAATGTGGATAAATCATAACGATAGTTTTAGGGATTTATAGATCCATTTTCGGCCGTATTATCGCTTACCATCGGGTGAGATGGTAGCCTTCTAGTTAAACATAAAAATGTTTGAACCCAGTCAATATTCCAATTTTAAACAAAATAGACATGGATATAACGATATAGTAAAAATTACTTACCATGACGATGATTATTCCTCAAATTCCATAAAAATACTAATGACCAATACTGGTTGTACCACCCTTTTATACAGAAACATAATAGACATTTGATTGATAGGATGAATAGAAGGTCCATTAGCTGAAACACAATACCAACTAGTGATATTTATAATTTACGTGGAACCTTTTGTTGGGTATCAAGTAATAGGGGTGAGAACAAAGACACCCCTAAAGATATTTTTGTAACTTGTCTATTGTTGATACGTAGGTAGGTATATAAAGGAAGATGTCTTTTAATTTCTTGATTATAAAGGCGTTTTTTGTAGTTTTCGGTATGATATTGCATCGATATCTATCTATATGAATTGCACGAAAGCATCAGTGTTTTGAAATATTTTCTTTCCCTATTACCTTAAGCGTTCCCTCCGTTCCTATAATTCGCCGAATGATTCGATCATTTATATGTACCTCTTGATTTTGAATAACCGATATATTAGAATATTAGTAGGTATGTCAATATGAATAAAAAATAAATACATATCACAGCGCCATCTAGTCTCGCGTTAAGCGTGGAGCCTGTATTATGGGTATTAAACAACGGATACTTGTATAATTTTTGTTTGTAAATACCTACATATATATTATGCATAGAAAACACCCAGACCATTACAAACACATGTTCATGCACACAAATGTTTGTACTGCCCGGGGATTGAACCCGGAATACCTTGGTGTAGCAGCCAACATCTCAACCGCTACACCAAATGGTCTTCAAATAAACAAATGACTAGAAAATAAATTCAAGGGTTTTATATCACATTCATAAAGCCGGGCTTTTTCACTAGGAGAATGTAATTTTTGTATTTGACATGTACATATAATATTTATATTTTCTGTGATTTGACGTAAGAAAACTGCTGTGTAAGCTATCACTAATGCGATCAAAGTTGCATTAATACAAGATAGTATTAGAGCCGAGAAGAAAATGTATGAAAAGTAAGATACGATTGGTAACAAATATTTATTTAATAACAATATCTCACATTATATGTGAAATTCTACAGGAATTTGTTTTGCTTTAAGTACTTTAACAGTTTGTTCGAAAGCTTGAGCTGCCTGAGGACCTTCAAAAGGATTTATGTTCTCGCCGTCTTTTCCGAAACCATGAATTTTGAGCATAAGGTCCCGCATTAGCGATCGCTCACTCTTCAATACTTCTTCGTTCATTACGTATATTGATCGCCTCTTGAGAAACACACCGTGTTTCTTGAAACAATGCCGATTGAAGTCGTGCTTGTAACTATATGGTTGTGAACAGATCTAGAATAAGGAAAACAATAAATAAATATCCACTGAAATTCACACAGCGCCATCTAACCCCAAACTAAGTATTAGCCAGTAATACGGGTAAAAAACAACGGATAAACATATTATATACTTCTTTTTGTAAATACATACATTATACATAGAAACACCCAGACCAAAGCAAACAGACATTTTTGTTCATGCACCCAAATGTTTGTACTGTCCGAGGATCGAACCCAGAACCCTTGGTGTAGTTGCCGACGTTTAAACCATTACACCAAATGAGTCGTTATGAAGTAATAACAAGGTAGTCTGTTCAAGAAGGGTACTGGGCATTAAACATTATAGTCATCTTTTAGTCCTTCTCCTCCCCCTATATATATAGTGACCAATAAGTTGGTGTTGTAACCAACGTCTTAACCATTACACCAAATGGGTCATCCAATAAAAAGCATAAGAAGTAACTAGGTACTTTTAACACATTTAAATAACATAATATCTTACTACTGTGTTCAGGCTTTAGTCACAGTTTACTGTGACTAGAGCCTGAACACAGTAAACACAGGTGGTATCATAATAGCATTTATTATAATCAGCCGTAACGCCCAACTGCAGAGAGCAGGCATTCCCACATCTTAACCATGGGGAGTTTGGGCCGTAACCCACCACGCAGGTCCAAGGCGGACTAGTTAATGGCATTAACAACGTTCTAACTGAAATATTGTGATCATAAAGATTCGCAAATGCCCTCGTGACGTAAATGCCCTCTCACCAATAGGAATCATTAAATGCACGTAATTTTAAAATAGACGGTATATCAATGCAATAAAAAAAAAATAGCAAAATTTTATCACCAAAAAGGAACCAGTGACCACTGCTCATTAATATAACCCAGTGTTATATTAATGAGCAGTGGTCACTTCAGACACATCATGTACTAGATTATATTGGCTGAATGGTGTATTAAGGAATTGAAAGTAATGTGAGGGGATTTTTTCGGAATAACATTTCGGTGTTGGCAGCGGATGGCCTCACAGCACCGAACAAGTGGCGAGCGCAGAGGGCTCTTAGCGTAAACAATATACGCAACGAGCCTAAGGCAGTGCCATAGCTAGCAAGGATGACACCCAGGGCGGATTGTGTAGGTGTCACCCCATGTTTCAATCAAACTGTATGTAGTAATAAAAAAGTAATCATTGTTAATTTTTTTACAAGCTTTTATTCTATTTTAATAAGGAATCTTTTAAAATGAGTGAGCGACAATTGTGTCGCTCAAATTTTTTGTGTAATGCATTGCGAAATCTCTGACGTTAGGACTTGACGTAACATGTCGAATGCCGCCCAGTTCAACTTAATGGTCCTACTAGGCTACTAGCCGCTCTATCTATGACTATAACTCCGAAGTTATGCTGGCCAAGTTGGATGGTTTAGCCTAAGTAGACGACGAAGACGACAACGGATCTGACAATGAGCTCAACTAAATGGAATTGTTCACTGCAATTTGATCACCAAATCAATCCTGCGTGTCGGGATTAGGAAATCTTGAATTTGAAACATCTCTCAAAATTTAACTGAATCTTCCAAGCTCCGAAAGTAACATTATCGGCGTCATTTTAGTTATTATTTTGGATCCGTAGAGATAATGGGTCTTTTGCAAAAAATCTGTACTGTTGATGCTGCTACCTGAATGGCAACCTCAGTCTTCTCTAAGATATCAATTATCTGAACCTTACTTTCACCTGCGCTTAGTAACTCTTAGTACCTATACAAATGCTCCGAATGAAGAAAAACTTACTAGGAATGATTACTTTATTAGTGGTTCTTTTTTTATGACTTGTTGGTGGAACTATAACTGATCTCATTGTCAGACCGCCCCACAGCCTTCCCCTAGCTACGCTACTGTCTAAGGGTGTCCAAAGTGGGACTCGAACCTCGGCTTATGGTGTTGCAAGGAGAGCTAGGTAACCTAGTATATGTTAGGGTAGAAAGCGACCGGTAAGTGCCGGTAACGCGAATAGGGACTGGTCGAACCTATAGGGAATCAAATTCAAGTGTTACGTGATTTATGTAGGTAATGTGGACGCTTTGGCCGCCGTGATGGCGATGGTGATCGGGTAATGTAAGGTTGTTTAATAATGTGAGGGGTTGTCATATAAATGAAGGTACTTACTTCGCAGTTGTAAGGTCGTTCGCCAGTATGGACTCTCATGTGGTGATTCAAGCCATATTTTGAGAAAAACGACATATTGCACAAATCACATTTGATATTCTTGTTGGCGACATTATGCATGAGCTCGTGCCTTCGCAAAGCATTTTTCTAAAAGTTATTAAATGCATAAAAATAAATAGGTATCTGCATTTGAAGTATTTATACAATGATAAGGTAATTATAAAATAATCCTCACATACTAAAATGTTCATGATTATCTTAAAAAGTAGTTTGAGTTTATATGTAAAAATAATGAATATTACAAGAAATTCATCTCCCCACCATAATTTTGTGTAATGGAGTGTAGTGTAGTAAGTACATGTAAGGAATTTGCAATATTTTATTGTTTTAATAGAATATCAACATCTATTTAGTAATGGAGGTATTTAGTCTTGTTGCTGTTGGCCACGGACGGCCTTCACAACGCCACAATTTGCAATAATGTAAATTGTTTTATGAATACAAATTTCTATTAATTAGGTATTTTGCTGTGTATGTATATAGTTGACCATTTTCATTTGATGAAATGTTCACTAGACCAATATGTTATGCCAGCCTATGGACCCTATTTGATGAGTTAATTTGTACCTAAAGGATTTATAAGCACAGCAAAGTATTTGCAATTTTCAACTACTAAATGTTTTAAGCCTTATGCCACGAGCATGTTTTCATGCCGCGACACCATGCTTAGTTTAATGCCTTTTCAGTGCCTTCTTATACATTATTACTATTGTTTAATTAATTTTATAAAATTTGTAATTGTATTTGTAAATTTGGTGCACCAAATAAATATTTTTTTAAAGCTGAACATTCATCTTACTGTATATTAAACTTACCCTTTTAAATGGTTTGCTGCAAATTTTGCAAATATATTTCTTATCTTCACTATGGCTTATCATATGACTGAAAATAATAAAATAAAGTGAATAACTTTGAAAAGTGCTTTTGTAACACACTTTAATTAGATATATTACCTTTTTAAAGCTTCTTTACAACCAAATGTTGCAACACATTGACTGCATTTAAAGGACCGGTCTGTGCTACTGATATGTCTTTGTTTATGTTTAGTAAGAGTAGCTGCAGTCAGGAATCCTTTTCCACACACATCACATTTATATGACCTTTCCCCTGAGGTAAAATAAAATGATTGATGATTGATGATAATATGATTAATTTATAAAATGTCGCAGTATCCAGCACTTTATCTGTATGACACACTTTCATAGAGAACACATCTAAAGCTTTTTTAACTCAAGAAGCCTGGACCGATTTATGGACAGGAAGTTAGCTTAAAACATTGAGATGGGCAATATTGCTTGTAAGGATCGTAGCAGGTGAAATAAGTGTTAATACTTAGGATAAACATATAAATGCAGACAATATACTTTTCCCTAATCTAATATTACTTTTTATCTTTCTTCAACTTCTAGTTTTTGGATTGATATTTCTCTGTTTGCATCAGATAGCATTCACAGCTTCACCAGGTCGAGACTAATTTGAATATAAATGGATGATAGTTAATTAAATATGAATTTACCTGTATGTGTTAACAAATGATGCTTAATAGATGTAGTCATTTTCCCACAAAAATTGCACATTTCCTTTCTAGCTCGCATGTATTTCTTTTTAGTAGTTGGTTTGTCATAATAAGCTTTTGTTGGCAACACTCTGATGTCATTCAAGAAAACTGGTTTGATAGGTTTGGTAATTATTTCAAGCTTATCCTTATATTTGATATTATTGCATGTCTTCCTTTTGACTTTTTCTAAAGTAAATAAACATACAATTTTAAACACAAAACATAATATTATATGTTTTGTATAATTTATTATAATATGTTTTGCTATGCCTTACGTGGAGGTGTATGATATTACAATGCGAGAGGATGTTTAATGATTAAGAAAATATATATTTATTGAGAAATTATATACCTCGGATTTTTGTCTTCTTTTTTTTATTTTTCCTCATTCTTGTATCAGACTTGTGTCCAGATAATCTTTATCTTGATAATTGGACATTGCTCCATAGTTATCATCTGCAACATAGGTCTAAACAACATAAATTAATGTTAATTGGTATGACGTATTTGTATATTGCCATATTACTCCTAAGAAAATAAATACATACATCTTCAAATTCATTTTCAGATTCTTCTTTGATTGTGTTCAGGAAATCTATAACTGACAAGGGACCTTCTTTTGTAACTTTTGGTGAAGGTATCACTTTCATTATAGATGTATCATTATAAGAAAATGATGTTTCTCCAGCTTTAAAGTGATCTGTAATGATGTCTTTCTCAACTTTGGGAATTATTTTGTCACAATCTGCTATTTCAATTTTGATTTTTATGTCCTTTAGATTATAAAATACAATTTTCTTCACATTAGTTTCATTCCGAAGGTTTGCATCTGACCTGTAATTTAAACCATATAAAATATATTTATACTTTTTCAGAAGCTTCCATTTGACATCTTATGTCTGTTAAGAACAGTTCTACATTTGGGGGTTGAGGTGAAGTTTGATTTAGATGATGAGGGCTGGAAGTGGCCCATAGAAATGAAACAGCAGCATAACATCATGATTGGGTTTGTTTGTATTTATCTTTTCAAGCTCTTTCATGTTAGAAAGTTTCTAGGGTTCTGATGTCACAGAGTCTGGAGGAGGCCATAGGAACTAAACAAAACCATAGAATGAGTTTGGGTTTGTTTGAATTTCCTTTTTGAGCACTGCAAAAATGATGCATTTTTAAAATATTAATAACTTACCTTTCTATCATTACTTTAAATTCAAAAGCTTCTAGTAGCTTCTTCCTACACCTGAGACAGATTTTATCTGTTATACCATCATTTTCCCCAATCTGGAATAATATAAATTTTAATTCACTGACTTATTATACACCTTAATCTAAATGTTTCAATCAAAACAATCAATAATTTTCTTCAACAAGTCTGCCAAGCTTGAAGATTGTGGGAAAACCCTTCCCTATTGATGAGGAGGCGCTAAGATTATCATTTATAAAAAGGCTATAAAAGTGAAAAAACATTAATTAATCGTCATTGTTATTACTGGCGATTAACCAAAACATACCTTAATATTGGTTAAAGATGTCAACATATGGGCATATGTATAATTTTCTTGAATGTCGTAAATTGATCTTACGTTTTTTTTTATTGCTAAGCATGCTCGACATTGTTCTAATTGCATTTCAAAAGAAAGACGATTTTGTAAACAATTTTTTCAAGTCGCCGATATTTTATCAACTGTCTATTTGACATTGACGTTGTGTTTTATATTTTGTTGATTCGTTCCATTTTTTTAAGTTAATTTTTATTTAATTAGTGATGAACGATGCACGTTAGATGAATTTCTTCCATTTCCCATAGGTTTCAGTAAAGATCAAAGAGTATATAAATAAAACATCATTACGTACTACGTCATCCATCGACGCTCGCCGCACGGGGCCCGCACGCTCTGCACTCACCAGGTCCCGCTCCTCCAACTTGACTCCCAGTTTTTGAGCGATAGTAATAACAATATGTCCACAACGTTCATTATTTACCTCTGGTATGCCAGCTATTTCAAGATCATTACATAAGAGTTCCTGATCTCGTTCATTAAGTTCCAATTTAAGATTTGCTATTGTCTCTTCAAAAGACATGCTATCAGGTATCACGGCGCACCGTTGGTGTTCTACGGCATCCATCCTTGCGGACAACTGGTCAATCCGGCGATTGCATAAATCGACTGCATTGGTAAGATTAGTTATTGTGCTTCGAAACTCTTGCATCTCTGTACGAGCTGCTATCTCCTCACGAAACAGTTGTAGCTCTATAATAAGTTCATTTGAACTGCTCATAGGAACGTGAGGTGAAGACGCATTGCATGATAGTTATAGATTTCCCATTGTTATTCCGATGTCTGTGATGATAGTATATAGATAATAGTTTTATGGCATCCAGCTCAAGAACCATGAGATGAAGGCATGTTTATTTTGGAACTTGTAGCGACCTCTAGTAAAACATCAAAAAAGTCGACAAAAGTATAATGTTGTTTTCACTGATAGATGGCACTACTTGTAAGGAACTGATACTATTTTGTGTTATTGTTTACAGATTTGAAAAGTTTTTCTCAAACGGTTTTTTATCTAAGTCTATTTTTCACTGATAATTTTCTCTGCACTGTATTAAATATGTTGATACTATACTGTTTAAGTAGGTATAAATTTCGTTTTTGCTTGTATTAACACTTGATAATATTTTTGTAAGATTGTCATTTATTCACTGCACTTATTCTTTCGAAAACAGATACAACTTGTGTACAAACAAGACAATAACGATGATATTTGACGAAAAAACTATGGAAATGTATTTTTCTGTTAATTATTACTACGGAGACGATGTGTACGTGGCCCGGTGGCGCCCTTTTTTGTGTTACTTTAATTTTTTTTTGTGTTCCTTTTATCTTTTATCCGGCCCATTAGCAATTAAATTACGAAAATAATAGTTATTTAATTTATTATAGAAGCTATCTATCAATATCTATTTCGATAATGTAATTAGACTGCTGAAAAGAAAAAATCCAATAAATACAGCAAAAAATATTTATATGGCAACTCTGAAAAGTACCTTTTATGGCGGCAAGTCTCATGTAAAATTGGTTGGATTGTATTAAATTACGTTGATTTATTAATCCGCTTGCACGAACGGTTTTAACGTTGGTAAAATATTTCAAATCGAACTTTTTCACAACAATTAGTATCATGAACAATCGATACAACGCTTTGATGGAGCTGAAAACTCACCGAAATCTATTACAACAACCCAATTCATAGAATAGGGATGATGACAATTTTTTTTCTGTTATTATATCCATGGACCGCATAATAATAGAAACATTGGTTAAAAAACCGGCCAAGTGCGAGTCGGACTCGCGCACCGAGGGTTCCGTACAAACCTGCAAGGTTTACAAAGTTCGTTCATTACGACAATCGAGTCATAACTATGGTATTTTTATTGCAAAATGAAATTCATAACATTACAATGGGGAAAGATGGAGGAGCATAAATTTAAGACAAAGATCTCTTTATCGTTTAAGTAATCCTTTATTTTATATTAACACATATATTTTTTTTTCACGGGTTAAAGGCAATTAGATCTAAGTATTTGATATGAATTTCAACTTTATAGCTCTACGCGTTCATGAGGAAAAAAGTAATAAGTTTATATTTATTAAAAAATAAATATATTTTGTAATGTAACTAAAAATTTAAGGTTTTCGGAATTTTTCCTTTATGTGTGCTATAAAACGTTGCTTCATGCCAAATTTCAAGATTGTAGGTCGACTGGAAGTACCCTTTAGGTTTTGATTCCCTTGCGAGTACTTGCGAGTTTCAAAATATGCAGCTTAAATTGCTGTTTCTTTTGATTGCGTTAACATAGAAGTTTGATTTTGTTACAGCTTAAAGGTATTATAGACCTGAGTATTTGGTATGAATTTCAATTTAATACCTCTACGCGTTTATGAGGAAATGGGTAGTAAGTTTAAAATTATGAAAAAAAAAATTACCAATTTTTGAAATAAAAAAATGGTTGTTGTGCTTCACCCGACATAGGTAGGTATAGTGTGTCGCGGACTTTTTTGTAGATATGAATGAGATCTACACTTAGTTAGAACATTTTATAGTTCTATCTTTTATAGTTTAGGCAGAATACGCAAAAAAACAACTTTTCTGGTAGTTTTTTTCCTTTTTTGTCCGAAAAACCCAAAATATCTTACGGAACCCTATTTTTTTTCAAAATAAAATTTAGCCTATGTTATGCGGAATTAATTTAGCTTTCGAATGGTGAAAGAATTTTTAAAATCGGTCCAGTAGTTTTTGAGCCAAACAAACAAACAAAGTTTTCCTCTTTATAATATTAGTGTAGATATGTAGAATTTGTGGATGTAAGGCTAAGTCGTGAAGATTCAGAGGCTTGGCACTACATGAGATCTGATATCTTTTTTACAGCCCAAACTTTATGTGATCGTCTTGGCAACTTTTAACATGAAATGTTTTTGGTGGGAAAGTCCTGTCTGATGATGATTCCTACTTGTATGACATAATACCTACTGAGTCGTCTAGGGAGATATCTTAATTCGTTCTGGCATGGCGAAAAATAAACTAAAAAATAACTTCTGTTTTCCCATTTCGCCGTGTATCTACTAAAATTAGGTACTGTATATGTAAAACCTAACATTTGACATCTTGTGGCGTGTGCAGGGCAGTGATGATGGAAAATACCAACTATCAAGGGTTATTGGTTTTCATGAATACTTTATTTGTCATGGGCGGGCGTATCACCTACCATCAGGTGAGCGTACTAGTAATCTCGTTCACAGCGTAACATCCTTAGATCTAAGTTAAAGATGAATCGAGATGAATAAGAGCAATGACTGAGTATTTAAGAATTTTGATTAGTAGGTAAGTACTAGCGACTCGCCCCGGCTTCGAATTTGTGCAATGATGATACTAAATACACTGCAGAAAAACTGTGCACGTTGTTTATAAAACATTATTTTGATAAATTTCGTAGGGTTCAGCCTGCATTTGCAATGTACCTACTTAAGCTGAATAAATATATTAGCTGCGGAAACCTCTGTGAGGTTGTGACCAGTTGATCAATAAATAAAAGAATACTATGTTGAAAGACGGTGTATTAATAATGTATCAAATTGCTTATATATAACTTCAACTATCTATGTGTTTATATGATTTTTTTATGAATAAAAATATTATGAATACATTATTATATTTATTTTTCCTGGCAGGGTCGCCATGTGATATATCAGTATTTCTCCAATATTTAATGGATGTTATATTATACCTACATATAAAACTTTCTCTTCAATCACTCTATCTATTAAAAAAACCTATCAAAATCCGTTGCGTAGTTTTGAAGATTTAAGCGTACATAGTGATATAAGGACAGAGAAAGCGACTTTTGTTTTATACAATGTTGTGATGTATCCTCGTACCCAGTACCTACGCACTTATATTTATCTAAATTCAACGGGACATATTTATTCCATATTTCAATGTTCACTGATATTCACACAACACTATCTAGAACCAATACGGCAAAAAGCTTGTATTATTGGTACTAATCAAATACCTTATATACATAGGAACACCCAGACAAATATAAACAAACATGTTCAAGCGGCGTGATAAGGCCAGTGGGCACTATGGCCCAGTGCCCAGGGTACCGCGATAGATAGGCCCCCCTCAAATCAAATATCAAGTCCCTAGTCCCTGTTAGGTTATAATAAAATAGGCCGACTTACTATGCTATACGTACATAAATTTTAATGTAATGGTTTTCTAACTTACGTTCTAAGTAAAAAATCTGTTAATACACACAAATGTTTGAACTCCGGGGATCGAACCCGGAACCATTGGTGTAAGAGCTGATTTTCAAACATTAGATTACATGGGCCATCTGATCAAGTTTGATTTGATGTTGATTTTTTTTAAATAAATCTGTAACGCTGATAATGAAATTTATTACTATTGTTATTATTCACATATCGAATATTTCAATTTTTGACTACGGAAAAGGTATTCAAAGTGCATCACTTGATATCCTCCATTACGACCTGACGTTAACGTCGTCGCAATGGCACTAAAACTTGTGTCAAAATTTTCGCTAGGGCAGATTAAAAAACTAATTCAGTTGATCCAAAAACTACTAATTAGTAAATGCTGTACCGCACATATTTATGACATGAAGTAGGTATGTAAGTTATTAATGTTCGTCGATGATCCCTACGTAATCCCAAGTCAATATTTTACAAACTCTTTTCGTTTTGGCCTCTGGGGTGGTTTATAAGAATGTTAAGAATGCTTTAATATCCTGGCATCGCAGCTTAACGTGCCCTACCAAGCATATATATTTTTTTCAATCTATGTGGTGATTCACCCTTCAAAGTTCTAACCAAACTGCCAAAATTGCACAAATTTTCTTTCACTGTGCCCGTTCTGGGATGCGAACCTACAACTCTTATATGCACCCTCGGACCACTACATTACGGAGGCAGTTAAATAATCCAATACAATAATAGCAGGATATCTGAAGCGCAATAGAAAACTAGGTAACATTTCATGAGTGCCTTGGTGGGCTCGTGAGCACAAGTACCGTGACCCGGAGGTCGTGGGTTCGAATTCGCGGGTAAATGTCACTTTGTGCAAATTTTCCTAGTTTGGAACATTGCAGGCCTGATTGTCTGAAAGAAAGATGATGCCGTGCTTTGGAGGACCCGTTAAGCCTTCGGTCCGGCTGCAATCTAAGAATGGTAGTCGTTAACATCCAAACCGCATTGGGCCCCCGTGGTGGGTTACGGTCACAGATTTCATTGTTTATTCGGATGTCTGTGGTTACGGCCCAATCTGCCCATAGCTGCTCTATGCTACGTAGAAGGGCAGTGCCCTGCGGTGGGCCGTTATGGGCTGATGATGATGATCTCATACGATGATTTAGTACGTTTCTTGTATTTCTCCTATTAAAAAGTACCTAATTTTATTTAACTACAAGAGTCGGTTTCTTTTGATGTAAGCTTAGCAGCACGAGGGCATGGGTTCAATACCCGAGACAACGAATGAATCGTTTCAGTTTACGTTCGCCAACCTTTAATTTTATCATTGTGGGTCAGTTTTGATGTTCACAGATCACACATCACACGACCGTATTCTTTGTAACTAATAGCTTCCTTCGGACAGAAAAATGGACGTAAATAAATAAACGTTGCAAGAGAAACGATACGAAGTTTATAATTTATAAAACTTTGCTTTAAGTATGCATATCTTAAAATAGACAGAAAGTGTAGTGTAGTGTTTATCTAATTATTTAGGTACACGTCAAAACATTTATTCGTTACGCTCCCGCGCGGATTATCTGCACTTAGTTGAAATTAACCATTTCGACTTGCAGTACCTAATTCAGGAATCACAAAATTACAAACTTCAATTTTAATAATAAAAAATATAATGTCACACAGCACCATCTAGCCCCAAGTTAAGCGTGAATCCCGTATTATGGGTACTAAACAACGGATAAACATACTTATATATTTTTTGTAAATACATACATATTATACATAGAAAACACAAGACCATTACAAACAGACATGTCCATGCCCACTAATGTTTGTACTACCTGGGACAATACTACGCTACACCAAATGGGTCGTCAATCATGACGGTATGTTGTTCTGAACAGTAAAATGGTAGAGTTGTTATTTGTTATGTAACATATGCAGGTTGGATATTATTGAACAACCAAGTACAAACAACTGAATTCCGATATTCACAACCGGAACGTATCAGATTTCGGGTTTTCAGTATTCCGATGTATTAAAATTCCGACACATACGATTTTTAAAATACCGAATTTAAAAATATCAAATCAATCGCAATAAAAAAAATCGTTAGTACGAATCTCGATCGAAATTTCAATTTAGATATGCAACAAAGATCCTTAATTTTTGGATAATCTAGCATTATCATCAGTGTATAACGTCCCACTAGAGGGTACAAGGCTTTCCCTAACGCAATAGATATGGGTCACTAAACATTAATCTCAATATATAAAATGATATCTAAAATACACCGATTTCGACACTGATGATCATCAAAATGTTTGGTTAGTGCTAAAAAGCTGAAATTTGGTAAGTGACCCAAGTTTAGTTTAGTTCATAAACTTTCGTTTCCTATCCCTTTAAAAGAGGGGGGGGGGGGTGGAATTTTATATGTTCCTCCACATACATACTAAGTATGTATGTGGAAACTTCCTTCCCGGAGTGCGCGCCGGGCACCCCCTCACGGGAAGTGGCCGCCCGCCGCGCCCCTAGCTCGCCCTAAGTCCTCTAGACTTAGGCGCCCTGTTCAGCGTTATGGCATAGACATAGAATTTGACTAAATTGTAACTATTTAGTAATGTAACGTAAGACCGTAACGTAAGAAGAAGAAGTTATAATAATTACACTTGCTTTAGCTTGTAAAAATAAATTGTACTTGTTAATAAACGGTAGGGTCAGGTTTATTGTTATTTAAGTAGAGAGGTGTTATGTATGAACTATAGGGTATGTCGATAATAAGTTTTTGTGTAAGACCGCCACCAATGTAACATTGACATACTCAGCAGTCTCGTAATAAACGCAGATACGTAAAAAGTGTTTTCTTGTTCCTCCACATACATACTACCATTCACCATGTTATGAATTAGTACATGAAAGTTTACACAGTAGACAGTAAATAAAAAACCCATTGATAAGTAATTTAAAAAAATCAACACTGTCTAGCAACTTACAAAAAGAACCGAAATCCCAAACATTTTATGTAAACGGTTGACAAGACGACCACATAATAAGTTTTGCCCTGTGAAAAGATCTCAGATCTCTGATAGAGCCAAGCTTTTAAACTACACGGCCTAGCTCTACCGACCCTAACTTCAAAAAATTCTACAAATCAGGAAATATGTATGGCTTAGCTATTTCGTTACTCACTTCAGATCACAAACTAAATATAAGCATCACCTTCACGACGGTGTAGTGAATCGGCGAAGGTACATATTTAACTGATATGCATTATTTGTAGAAGTTAGGGTTCGAAGTGTTAGGTCCTGTTGATTAAGAAACTTGCCTCTACATGAGATCTGATATAAAGAAGAAAGAAAGCTTTATGTGGTCGACTTGGAAACATTTTACATGAAATGATTTTTGTGAGATAGACATTGAGCCGTAGGTACATGGGCACCACACGGGCCCAATCCAGATAACTTGAAAAAGTGCTGTTTCAAAGCCTGTGACAGTCCACTAGAGTGCACACATTGCGTTTGTCAGGCAGGTTGGACATAACATTCATCATCATCAGCTCATTGGACAAAACAGAATATTACAAATTGGTAGATATGGTTTAGAGAGTCTTGTAGCCGTTGTCTTCTTACTTAATGTTTTGTCTAATGGTACGCGCTGGAAGATTTAATACCTTTATTGTGCGAATATAGCATTTAAGATATGACTTAAGTATTTAGCAAATAAAATACAAATCAAATAATTCACTAAGGATTAAATTTCCTTTATATGTTACGCTAGCTTTTGCCCGCGGCTTCGCTCGCATTAAATTCGGGATAACACGGTACTTTCATTTATCACTATACATAGGATTTCCTCCCTCCAACTTTAAAGGTTTCGGGGTCAATTTCAGATTTTTTTTTAGCAAAAAATATGTTATAGTGAGCTAACCTTAAAAGACAGACATATGTTGTCCCGGACTTTTTTGTAGACATACATGACTTTTGTGAAACTTTAACCATTTACTCAGCGTACGCAGCGGAAGCTCCAAGTATGAAAAAATACCCCCGATTTTGAAACATTCTTCATTGTTGCTCCGCTTCTATTACTTGTAGCGTGATGATATATAGCCTATAGCCTTCCTCGATAAATAAGCTATCTAACACTGAAAGAATTTTTCAAATCAAACCAGTAGTTCCTGAGATTAGCGCGTTCAAACAAACACACAAACTCTTCAGCTTTATATATTAGTATAGATAAAAAAAAATATTTTGTTGTATCATGATAACATAGAAAATCATGTAGTATAGTCTGGTACTAGTATAGGATAAACTACATTATAAAAAAAAAAAAATTGGTCTCTAAGAGCGTGTTAAACTTGGCTGAGAGGTGGGCGGGTGCAGCAAGGGGCTGCATTGCCTATGGCAGAGCGGCGTTAGCCGTCTCGCTCCAAATGTAGAGTGATTCAGTGTGCCAGGCTTTGGGGCGGGCGTGCACGAGTAGTGACGGCAATCGCTCGGCCTACTCTATCGATAGAGCCAGATTTATATACAATATCATAATACCATTTCCTTTTTATTTAATTTTGATATAGAGTCCTTTTGGGTCATGATTGCTAGATACTGCTTTGCACACAACCTTCCAGAAACACAATGTGTTTACTAAACCACTTTCTTTGTAAATGCATAGTACGAATAGGCACTATATTAATTGTGCGTGCTGTAACGATGTTTGAAGAAAAAGTGTTTAAGTGGAGGTCATTTCGCAATTAGGGCCGTTGAATTGTTAATTCGGGCTTGTTCTTCTTCTGTCGTGTCGTATAGACGGGGTCATTGGATACAGTATTGGGCAGATTAATTTACTTTCCAGTCATCCGATTTGAGCCTACTTAAGCCTTTATAATTTTACGCACCAGATGAAGGGAGTCTTTAAGTAAGATTCGAACCCTGTGCACATCGGCTTACTTCTTCCGACTTTGCCTCGCCTCGGGCGACTTCCGTTTGCTTCTGGTTTTTGGGACCGAATCAGAGAGCTCGAAGTTGCACGAAGTCCCTCTCTTCATTACTTGGCCGGTCTCGGACTACTATGCGTGTAGTGTATAGGAAGCATAACAATTGCGCGCGTAGTTGTCTGTAGTATTGGAGAGCAGAGTGGGTTCATGCATGGTAATGTATCGATAAGAGATTTGGGCAATCCCGTGTGTGGCGGTGGGGAGGTGGTCGTTGCGCGTGGTACGCGCGGCAGTGTCGCACGCGCCGCCCGCGACCGCACATCGCTCGCCGCGCTACGCCGCCGCTCCCCGCTGTGCCGCACCACGCGTCCGCTGGGCGCGCCGCGCGGGCCGCGGGCCCGGCCCGCGAGCCTGCTGCTGCTGGCCGCGTGGCTGGCGGCCGTCGCTGCCGACCTCGCCTGCCCTCAGGAGCCGCCGCCCACCCTCGACGCCTGCGCCTCCTGCCGCTCCTACGAGAACGCCCGCGAACACTCCCTCCGGATCATCCGCGAGAGCCTCCTGGCCAAGCTCGGCTTCACGCAGGCGCCCAACACGGGCCGGGCTGCCCCGTGTGCCCCCAGACCTCATGGAGCGCTACGAGCGGCGGCCGCCCCCGCCGGGCGTGCAGGCCGACTCGCCGATCCCGACGCGCTCCTTCGTCGCACACACCGAGCAGGACGACTTCCTCGCGAGAACCGACAATGTGCTGGTTTTTGCTCGTTAGTACCTTTTGTTTCTTTCATGTGGACCTTAAGTCATCCTTAGCCTTAAGCTTTGGCCTAGAACGGTATCTGTAAATGTAACTGTCATTAGATTTAAGTTCGATAGCCTCCAGGGTCAATCTAAAGTAGTGAGTAGGTAAATCTCAACGTTTTTGGTAGTATTGTACCCTAAATTATCTTAGGGGAATATCTGTTACGTCTGGCTTATCGACCGTGTCAGGTAGGACATCCACGTGGCCGTATAGACAGCGGTTCAGTGATCGGCCCCTCCTCATGAACCGTACTAGACGTTATTAGCATGGTTTGCAAGTTCATTGACAGGCACGTGTGGTGTGCAGCTTATATTCGAGTAAGGTACTTCTTGGTCGCGTCACGCATAGCAAATTTTAATTAGCCAATGATTGCCTGGACTACAACGGGTGTACGCTATTGTCTTTAGGACCGTGGCTACGGCGCGTACAGATTCCTATCGGGATCGACTAAAGCACCACCTGAATACTAATTTTAAGCATCGATATGCGTGTCCATCATAAATACAATAGAAATTTGGAATCCTAAACGAAATTTGATATATTTATTACGAATGCAATTGTGGAATGGAAATTCAGAAAAGATGGCAAAAAAAATGTTAGTAAGTTGTGAAATCGGGGCTATCCAAGTTCATACCAATAAGTATATAATCTGGTAGCTAACATAATACAAGGGGCTTCGACCGGACCGATAACGTTAACTCCAGGCTGTGCCCGACGCGGTCTCGACGAGCAATTAGACAACATTGTCACAAAATATAATGAAAAACGACCCACTCAATTGACCTTATATTCTTTGTTTCTATTAATAATCTTACTCTATTTTAAAGCTAAGTCACAATGTACTGTCTAATTATAGTGCATTCACTCACATTAAAGTGCGTAATGCCTGCTGATTGCTTTAACTGCGATGTTTCTTGCCCTAAATAAGGTAATGTTATTTTGAACTGACAAATTGACACTTGATCGGTATTCGGTACGCATTACATTATTAATTGATGATCTTTTGATTAGAATGTCTGGAAAAGTAGACATTTTTTATAATTGATTTGTAAATTTGAAATAATGAAATATTGTAACGTGCCTCGACCTACGTCCAATGACTACTTAATTATTATTTTTAGCATATCAAAGTTGATAATGTGGTATTCACTGAGAACGATTGATATGTCAATAATGAGAAGGTGCAGTGCAGATATCTTTGTGATGTAGGTATTCACGTAACTAAGTACTAAATGGATATTAACTGCTCTTTATTACCTCCTTAAAGGTATGGTAATCCGTAATATTTTTTGAAGTACCAAAAAATAGGTTTTCGGGATAAAATCTCCGACAAATGAATGTGAGTTGACAATTTTATAAATTGGGTCGAAGAGTGGATTGGCCGCCACCACGAAGCTTTTTGCCTGATTGTTAAAGTTGTTGATTGCCGCAACTGAATAGTGAATGTGAATTTATGAAAGCGATATGGCAATGATTTTGAATTCTCTAAAATAATAGTCCATTTTACACAATGTTCCTATTTTGTGAAATGTTTAGGTAATGAAATAAAAGATATTTTTATTTACGCTATAAGACAGGAAATTCAATTAGGAAATAATGCATAAGCAGTGGTAAAACAAAAAGCGTTTCTTAAAAAAATGCATTGCAAGTATATTTCATGTAGATAGTTGGAATACATTAATAACCGTCTAAGATTGGATTGCCGGTGTGCGGTGAAACGTTTATTCCAAATGAGTAGGAAGATGACGACTGACCGTCTACTATTCTCAAGAACAGTGCCCTCGGTTAATAATCTACGTGCAAACACACCGCCTCCGTACGAATAAGTGACACAATTCCTGACACATTACCCAATCCCAACGTACGTTACCCTGATTTTTTACAGCGGGATCCTTTGATTTGTTATATTCAACATGGATATGATTAGAGGAATAGGCCTATTGGGGAAACCTCTATAAAAAAAGCGCGCCAAAGGTTCTTACCTCTGCGGTGGTGTGGAAAAAGAACCGAACGCTTGACCTGACAAACTTTCTAATGCGTCATTTCAAACCTAACCAAAAATCAAGGCAAGGATTACATTCCAGGAATATTCTTAAACGTATAAGGAAAACTTAAATGACAATGGACGAATGAACGAATATATTAAGTCTGCATCCTGTAAACATTTAAAATAAGGAAATGCTTATCGAATCTTTACATCGCTGAACATCTATGGCTTGCAATAAATTATTATGCCACACGACCATGAACATTATAAATGAAGCCTTTTTCGTTTGTTCAAAAACCGCTTAACGGTATATACAATAATAACAATTATTATATAAATAGCCATTTCTTATCATATTTCAGCAAGGACGCGATGATGTTGCGCACTCAACTACGGCTTTTGCATTACGTTCGATTTAAATTTAAACTCTGTCGTACTGGTAACCTTGCTAAACCTTGAGAATTCATAAATAAATGAAACCAAAGTGTATATTTCCACTTAGTAACAGTGCTTAGGTTAAATTAAAAGAAGATGTTACAATTTACGGTTTAGTTGAGTAAATTATTCATTTGGGAAGTTGTATGAGAAAAAGCAGATGCCAACTGAGAATAGGCCAAAATGTAAGATGCGTGCGCGCGTACTCGCGGACGCGTGATATTCAACGAGACGGCCATTTGCAGCGATCGATTGTTTTGGCTGCTCGCAGTCACCTTAATTGCCTATGAATCAAGATGTCTCGAGCGTTTAGTCTAAGGAGAACACCGGAACAGTTGTACGGAATAATTATGCTATTAATATATGTCATTTTTAAAAAAAACTTATAGTCTCCTCGGTACCGTTCCGAGAAATATACAATTTTGATGATAGTAATACTATGTTTTTTTTATTAGACGATATATTTTAGGCAGACATTTGACCGCCATCTCACCTGATGGTAAGTGATGATGCGGCCGAGGATGGATCATGCCTGCTTAGAAACAGCGTATTCACTATTTTCTATTTGCCTTGAAGACGGCCAGGTGAATAATATTTGTATGAACTTATGTTTTACAAATGACGCAAGTTTACAATTATATATGTACTTGGATAACAATCACACATAACATTTTCCTATGCATATTGAATTCCATTTTGAAACAATGATATAGGTTCATATGATTAGTAATGAACTCGATGGTAGATGTTATTTTTTCAACACCCTATCGAGATTTTTACCGGATCGAAGATTTGGTCTCAGAGTAGTTACTAATTGATGCCCCAATTCCGCAACTTTTAAAATGCGCTGCACTCTTTCGTTCTGTATTAGGACAGGATTTTAAATGGTACGTCCTTAGACAATTTATTCTTCTACATCGGTAATAACTATATTAATCCATTAACAGTAAAGTTGGACCGGGTTACTAATTTTACAGGTCGATTGTCGTAATGTCAAGTAAATTAGTAGAAGTAGTAAATATGAATTTTATAACCTTTCAAAAATTTTCAAGTTTACGGGCTTAAGCTTAAACTATTTATTTATTGTTGTTATCAACTGATACGAGTAAAACACTAGTGAATTTCCATATGCAACGTGAACATTGGACGATCGACTCGTGTTACTGTCGGTTCATAGTTCATGTAATTAAGAGATTATATTATCGTTTATCAAAAATGAAATATTTTAAATTTTGATGCATTTTTTAGGGTTCGGAAGAAATGTTTACTTAATTAAATATTAAATAAAAAAAATACATTCCTTGACCCTCACTCACACTAGGCAAAGACTACCCCGTAGGTCGTGTATATATAACCTGTTAGTCAAATGTGAGTAAGTACATACATTTTAAACATTGTTTTAAATTCGTTTGTTATAAAGTGAAAAAATATTCGATCCTTACTTAGAAAAATATTAGTGAAACCTAATTAATTTTGTTCATGCTGTTGTTGAGTAGGTAACATTCATTGACACGGCCTATTTCTGGATGTTTTCACAAGCTTAAAACTTGAATTAGTTATATGAATAAATCTGCCGATTGCTGAACAGTCGATAAAAGGCTTGGCACAATAGAAAAAGCTTTTTAAGGCCTCGCCCCATTTGGCCAAATAATCAACTGAGTTAATTCTAAAAGTCATACATAGTACTCCAGATACAACTTTGATTTCAGCAAATATTTTCAAAAACCAAAATGTTTTAAGCATGAATTAAGCCCAATACGAATAACCGGTAGATAGCATCGATATAAATAAACAAATAATTAATATCCACTGATATCGCCATCTAGATCGAGAGTAAGCGTGAAAGCTGTATTATGGGTACTAAAGAACAGATAAACACACTTATATATATTTATTTTTTGTAAATACATACATATTATATGTAGAAAAACACCCAGACCATTACAAACAGACATATTCATGCACACAAATGTTTGTACTTCCCATGGATCGAACCCGGAATCCTAATTTAAATGTATCTATAATGTCCTACAATGTGTGGGACACATATATATTCTTGTCAAATTAATACAAATGTTTGCCTTGTAATCTAACAATATCAAAAATCTTTTGTGATAACCAACGTGCTAAAATAAGGTCAGTAATATAGAGCAAAATAATTTGGGTCTCTACCAAGGTCGAGGAAGTCGGCTCAACGTAATGTAAGTGTTCCTATTAGTCAGCCATGTTTAGTGCTCAGTATCCATTGGCGAGTAGTGTATCTCGAGGCGGATGTTTTAAGTGAAGAACGCTTTCTTTGCTAAAAAAATTGGCATCCGCAAATTAAATAGTGAAGTGAGATTCGCGCGGCGGTAGTGCGCAGCTGGGCCCGCATAGACCCCTGTGCTTTGACACATCCAGTCAAATGCACGCTTCCTCGCCATAATTGATGCATGACATCCTATCCCTCATGCCCCATTCTATTCCTATTACTAAATGAAACAGAGATCTAATCAGATGTAAATAATAACACGGATGGTAACTTTAATGAAAAATAATTGAATGCAATCGGTTTTGATGGATTGACAAATAGCTTTTTCATTAGGTTTTTATTTAAACACATTGGATTGACAGGGAGCGTGTTAAATGCAAACAAATTATAATTTAATGTAACTATAAAGTATTTTTGGAGCATGTGCAAGTTATGAATAACCCATAAAAATCTTACATGATCTAAAAATTATCTCCACACAACGCTTTCCTCATAGTCAATAATGATGAAAACAACAACGACTTCGTTGTACGGCAGGATGCACTATGTAAATCATCATGTGCCTAAATACCTCCAGGGCCGAGTCCTTCAGTGATCTAGTCAGGGCGTTTCACTGAACCTATGGATCATTCGAGTTTGGTGAATCGTAAAAGTTCAAAAATCATAAAAGTCAACATCGTAATATCATTTAAAAAAGTCAGATTTTCTGAACTTAAAAAATGCAATGCGCTCAAGTTATTGAAAGGGTCGCTGCGGGATCGTGATTAGGATGGTAGTTTTAACACCCACCAATCCGTACTCGGCCCGCATTGTGGGCCAGGGCCCAATCTTCTTGTTGGATATGCTGTGCGGAAAAGCCTGTGCCCCGCAACGAGACATTTTAGGCTCACTAATGATTTCATGAAATGTGTGACTAGGAAAATTTGCACAAATTGACGTTTCCCCGCGGGATTCGAAATGAGGGTCCGTCGGGTGGTCCGCGGAGTCGTGATTACAGGGTCACGCAGCGTTCTAAGCCGATAGCTGTACCCACAAGAACACAGAGGCAATTAAACCTAAAGCATACGTGAATAGGGTTGATGTCAATTTATTTTTCTGCTATGATATCGATGGACCGCTGAAAAATAGAAACATTGGTAATAAATGATTCCGTTAACATTAAAACTCACCGAGGTTTTCCAATTCTAAAAACAAATTAATGGACTTTCCCAAAAACGCTTCATACTAATCTACCTCAAATTGTGACGTCATGCCTATGTGTTGGTATGCATAGTTTAAGAATTTTGTAAAACAACTTTATTAAATGGTGCGTTTATTTAGGTTCATAGCAAGAGTTGCTTTAAATTGTATGTGTAAACCTTTGTTTTGATTTTTCAATCAATGTACTTTAAAAATGGACCCTCCTAACTTTGAAGACTAATAAAATTCATAAAACTTGAGTTTTCGAGCTAAGAGTAAGCACATCGTTATTTTTTACACAGATTTGTAATAATATATTACAATACAATTTCTTTTAAAACAAAAGTACGTTACCAAGGGAATATCCAAACCTTACTAAACTAGGAAAAAATAGGGTAGGTAAATATTAGTTATTTTTTTAGAGTTACGTGCCTAATGTAATAAAGAGCCCCTTAAAGATCACCTCGCTGTCTGCGTCTCTTTGTCATAACCTCACACCTCGAGAACACGTGGAAGTTTCTACTTGAAATTCAGGCCATGTAAGTAAGTCTATGGCCGCTTAATGCTCTAAAAAAAGGAAAATACCCACCTACATTTTAAGTTAGGTAAAAATAGATATAGCGGTTTATGCCCCATAAAACACATTTTTGACTCTCATACATATAAATGAATCGGATAAGGTACCTTTCAGTTGATCTACAATATAGTTAAGAACGCCAAATTTTTGTGTCACTTCTACCACTTCACCACTACATAGTATAACACGAATTCACTTTTGTCTGTTCCTATGTTTGCTTAGATCTACACAAAATAGTTTGATACGTTTTTTAATAGACACTCGTAGTGACACAAGAGCAAGGTTTATGTATAAGGTAGAGTCAAAAGATTTATTTGAATAAAGATATTTTGAGTTTGTGCTGCAAACTATCCAAGTCAAAGTCAAAGTCAAAAACATTTATTACAAAAAGCACTTATGAACGTCAAAAAATATAATCAAAAACGATTAAAATACTAAACTAAAAATATGAGTTTTGATGCTTTGAAAAAAAAGCGCTTCAGTGGTTTGGCCAAGTGCAAACTGTAAACAGTGAGTCGACCATATAAGGTTTGAGCTGAGAAAAAGATATCAGATCTCATGTAGAGCCAAGCTTCTGAATCTACACGACCTAACTCAACCGACCCTTACTTCAACAAATTCTAAATATCAGTAAAGTATGAATGGCATGACTTTCACATCACCTCCACGACGGTAGCGAAACGGCGAAGTCGTACATATTTACTAATGTTTGGTCGTGGGTTCCAATCCCGCGATGAAACGTTAATTTGTGTAACATTTCCTAGTTTAGTTAGGCCATAAAATCACCCGTTTGTCCGAAAAGAAAGATGATTCCGTGCTTCAGGGGGCACGTTAAGCCGCATTGGGCCCGCGCGATGAACCATTTTCATAATCTTATGTTAAACATGCAATGTACGGGTATGTTTGTTCGGGTGGAATCCTACAACTCAATTTAAAGGCACTTGCCCTTCTACTATATAAAGGGCTTGCTGAGAGTAACTCGAAATAAATATGACGTCGCTCTTAATTCAATATGACGGACTTCTTAAACTTGAAAATCAATTTTTGAAACAGGTATTTTCAACCGATTAAGCTGAAGTTTGCATTGCATTCGCGTCAAGGGCGGATCCAGGTTAGGCGTCAGGAGGGGGTCACATAATAGTAGTGAAGTTAAGAACTTATAAGGTATTTTGTTAATGTACGTTAGTATAGTACTTAAAAATAGTAATGTGCTAACTCGGAAAAAACAAAACTCGATTTAACTCGAGTTAGAATCCACGTAACTCGAGTTGAACTCGAATTAAATGTTTTTCTGAGTTTTTACTTATCTATTCCCTCAGCTTGGCATAAATACTTCAAAAATTGAAATAGACAAATTATATTTATCAGTTCAATTCTTTATTTTTTATTATTTATTTATAATGTATTGGGAGCCTACTAAAAAAGTAACAAAAAATCGAATCATTTTAAAGTATTTATGGCTCAAATTATTTTTTTATTATTATTTATGATCGGAAAACTTCGCTCCATATCGGTTCCATTCGGTTTTCGAACTTGAGTTAGAGAAAATTCAACTCGAGTGGATTCGAGTTACGGCTAACTCGAGTTGACTCGAATAAGGTACTCGAGTTAACCATCACTACTTAAAAATAGCACAGGGGGGGTCATGACCCCCATGACCCTCCCCCTAGATCCGCCGTTGATTCACGTTCAGTTTGGATAAAAATGCATGTCATATCCAACATGGCGGACCAATATTTTTTATGTATTCCTAAAAAATTTAAGGGCTTGTTGAGAATAAAACGTAAAATAAGAGTGCCGTCACACGTCACTCTTAATCCAATATGGTAGACTATTAAAACTCACAGTGAAATCATAGGAAGGGATCATCATTGAAGAGTTGGACTGATCAAAATTACTGGCAACCGACCTTGCAGTAATGATGCGTTCAATGAGATGAACAGACTAAGGAACTTATCAAGTGAAAACTAAAAAGTATACAATTAAATTAAGGTAAAAAAACTTTTTAAAACTGTTAACTTGAAAGGTCATTTAAAATTATTACATTTGCCACAATTTATATGTTATAAATGCTTGTCGCGTGATTTAAGTGACTTTCTTAGTTTTGAAATTTTCATTATCAGCTCATTAAACGTCTCCGCCGAGGGGCACGAGCCTACCCGTATAAGGCCTTGAGTCGTCCACGCGGGCCGAGTGCGGATTGGACGACTTCACACACAACCTTCAAATTTCTTCGCAGGCGTGCATGAAGGTTTCCTCACGATGTTTTCCTTCACCGTTAGAGCGTCGGATAACGTACATATATTTTCGAAAACCCGAAAACATATTGGTACGTGTCGGGATTTGAACCTCAGCCCTCCTGGCAGGAAGGCGACAGTTCACACCATTGAGCCACCGACGCTCCTTGAAATTTTTAATAGGTAGCAATTAAATACGAGTAGGTACTTAAATCTCCCGGAAAGATTTTTGTAACATTAAATTGTGTCAAATGTGTTAAATTTGAAATGATGTTTTAAGTTAACATTAAAGTTTTAATGGAAAAGTTTACTTTTTCGTTTTAGCGCACTTAAATAAAAGCTTGCTTTTAAAAGGTTTTTTTACCTTAATTTTATTGTTACCTATATTCTGTAGAATATTTAATATCAGCATTGCACCCGTGCAAAGCAGCGGTGGGTCGCTAGTAATTAATGTAGAAGTATTATAAATTACGTTCGGCACATTTAATCATTAGAACGATTAACTAGTTAAAAAGTTGCAGAACTTTAGTTATTTCTCATTCCCAAAAACTTAAAACTCTGAAATGGCTGGACATATTTGGACGGGACCTCTGTTTCCCAGGTAGATGACGTAATAAGGAAAAACTACAATGTAATAAAATTTTTTTCGAATACATACGAGTTTCATCGTGGCCCTGGCGCTGCTGCCGCGTTTTTTATCAAAACAAAAGATTCTAGTTTTCAATGTTAATCAATGCGTCAATGTTAGCTGCAGGTTTGGCTGGGCTGCAAAAATTTACGTCACGTTGCGATATAAATGTAATAAAAATGGTATATCATGCCCTTTGTCAATCTATACTAAGCTATTGGTAACGAGAACGAGCCCAAAGGGCAGTCATAAAAGTAAGTATGTTTTTACCATACTCATTTTCGACTAAAGATCTTTCAAAATTTTTTGATGTACTAACTTTAGGCAACTTTTATCTTAAATACTATATTAAAAACATTCATCCCTTCCGTATAACCCTACCGCCATAGTCAATAAACATCTCAAACATAAAGTATGCTATCTAGACAATACCCCTTCAACACAATTTGCAAAACGGTTTTATACCTCTTCGAAGCTTATATATATATTATATATAAAATAAATAAAATTTTAAATATAAATCCGATGACGAGATCGGATGTAAAAAAATAAAGTAGCACATGGCTCAAATCCCTTGCTTATGTCAAAACTGAAGAAATTTTAATGGTGGTCTCCTAAACACTATGTCCATTATGCATCATTTGTCACATGATATACAACATAAACAAACACACACGCACTTACGCACATACACACACACACACACACACACACACAAAAACACGCACATACACACAAACACACGCACATACTTAAATTCACACTTATAATTGTAAGCTTATTCATTATCATTGGTCCGGTGTAGGAGAGGTTAGTAATCTGTCATACAGGTCTCCTAGTGCAGATACCAATCTCTCACATAGTTCAAACTTTTGTAATAGATTAAGCTTAATAATCTTGTACAATTCAACTGTGTGAGAGAACAAATAAAGATATTTTATTATTACTGTTACGAGCTGGGGGTTCCGGATAAATTATTGCCAAACACGAAGAATAACACGGTAACACACTTTATTAATTAACCAATATTAATCACACACAACACTAATTACACTTACACTACTAATTAATCAATTAACGCACGCACTGAAATCCGCAATTAACACTGCACACTATAACACAACACTTTCCGCACACACACGTAATAATCACTCGTTAACTCTTCACACTTATATCACACTCGACGATCCCTTAGATATTGCTGTATCACTCGCTTCTTCCTTGTAGTCGCAGGTTATTTCGCTCTTCGTTCGCTCTTGAGTAGAACACAAGACTCCCGGCGCACCCGTCGGTCCGCCTTATATACCTGTCCGGCCGCTGAGCTCGAAGCGTCGACGTCATTCTACATAGTTCGCGAATTATCTAGAACATACTACACTCTTTGCTATTTGACAATTCGCATGTCATACTCTATGGACTGTCTGTGGACTGACGTCGCATATTAGCCGCCATATTTAATGACATTTTAATTACGTCAATTCGTAACATTACTATTAATTATTAAAATAAAATCGAAACGCTCATTTCAGTGGTTAAACTCAGGAAAGTTGGCCTAATCCAAGAGTTAGTGACCTTAAAAGAGGTAGGTACTTATTACTTGTTTGCGTCTGATGGACCAGAGTTGGTGTTAACCACCGCACGTTCTTAAGATCTGATCAGACAACCGAAATTGGCCAACTGCTCGAGCCCACTGCACCTTCAAGTACAACACACACATTGTACAACAGACGGTGGCGAAACTACATAGAGTACTTAGATTGGAATGTTTTTGTCAACCAATCATACTTCTCAAACTTGCTCCGAAAAATTAACACATTTTTATTTATTATAGTATATGAATTATTTTTTTATTCAATAAAAAAACAAAATTATGCAGTCTAAAACGCATCAATAACTGAGTAAGTTCAGTTAATTTGGCGGATTCAACCAAGATGAGGATTATGTGCGTATTCTCTCTGAATTCAAGACATCATCACCTCCACTACTACAGCTTATCTACGTCAAGACAATGCCTCCCACATCGTGTTTAGTCATTGAGAGGCTACGAATTGCAACATACTGTGCTACTCCAATGCGTGTTGCTAGATTGCCCGAGACAATATGTTCGCTACTCGGCAGGCTCCAGCTCGACCAAGTGGGTACCTAAGGTGGCTTGAGTACCTAAAGTTTGGTGTGTCTCTTACCATGTTTTTCTTATTACGTAGGTGAAGTTAATCTGTTTACAAATCAGTAACAACCTAACCCTGGTATCAGTTCCCAAATCGCCTTACGATCTCTGACCTCTTAATCTTGAGGGGACGCGACGCCCCGTTACCTATCAGTTAAATATTACCGAACAGCGATTAGTTGGGAACCAGCAAACACGCACGACTCAATTGTACAGGAAAGATCCTGGTCTAAGGCTTTTACTTACTTCTTTATTATTGAGGTTAAAGTCCAGTCGTGACAGGATTGATCGAATTTGAAGCAATGAAATGGCTGAGATAAAGGTTTTGGATGGATTGAATCATCGTAATCGGCCTGTATTGACCCACTGCAGGGCTACCAGTCAAATATTAAACCAACCAACCAACTTTCGTTCGGTTTAATGAGTCCTGCGAAGGAGGTCTTCATTATTTTCGGTCAATCAGGTGATTCAGCCTGCAACGTCCTAACAAAACTAGAAAAAAAATCGCATAACATGATGTATACCTGCGGGATTCGAACCCAGACCTCCTCAGTCGCGGATCCGTACTGTGTGACAATAAGACAACGGAGGCAGTTGGATGATGAATGACAGGCACAAATATGGAACCCTTAGGATTGATACCGAGTCATCTCGGTGGGTATCCACCGAAGTGCTAGATATCGTCCTGTGAAACAGGATTGTTATGCAAAATTGTTTCGGAAAGACAGTACTGCAGGTAGTGAAATTACTTACTGGAGACATGAGTCGTTTCAAGTTCAAGAGACAGATTACTATCAACACTGCAGCTGTCATGGACACCTAGCATCAGGCGATCTAACTGGTCGTACGTATTTATACCATAAAAATGTGTATGAAAGCGACGATAAAGTCAAATTGGGGCCTGTACTGTTGACGATAATGATATTTTAATAGGGCTGTATCAGTTTTAGTGTGAAATCATTTTGATGTGACGCATAGGTCAGTTCCGACAAAAAACTCTGCAATCATAACGAAGACACCAGTCCATAACTTGTAGTTAAATACTAGACCACAGTTCCTTCTGCACAGAAAAAATATTTTAAGCATACCTAATCATCATGGTGCATGTTGACATGTTGCCGAACTTTGTAGTTATTCGGCTGAAGTCCCGACCATATGATTATAATAAGTTTAGTGCTTTTTGAAGTAGGAAAAGTACGTACTGACGAGTATAAACGTCTTTCTGCATCGCAAATATTATCAAACCATATTATCAAACCAAAAACCTTTCATATAAAATCTTGCCAAAACGACTGAATAAGGTTTGCCCTCTGAAAAAGATATCAGATCTCATATAGAGCCAAGCTTCTGAATCTACTTGGCCTTACTCTACCGACCCTTACTTCAACCAATTCTACATGTATGACTTCGCCAGTATATTATTCGTATCAGTAAATAAGTAGTTTATACCCTGAAACTGTATACAACCCTTAATGGAAGTTGTTTTTAAGACCCTGGGCTGGTCTGAATGAGGCGTCAACGGCAAAAAATATGTCTCACCTTCGTATGCGTCCTTCTCGAAGTTGTGCAAGAAGACGTTTACCTGGTTTACCAAGCTATCCAACTTGGCCGGCATAACTTCGAGAGGAGGAGTTAGTAGGAGGATTCAGTTGGCATTCGGCGTAGGTAAAAAACGTCAGACAGCGACCACATAACCTAAACGTCTTCATGTCGACGATTTCGCAGGCAAGTCTTTGAACAATATATCGTACTCGTATTAACATACGCCGCTGAGAACACTGACTGCGGGATTAGTTCACTAGTTTAAAGTCACTGGAGATCCGAGCATATCTCGCTCCATTGCCTAATGGAGCGAGATATGCTGATTTAAGGATAAGCAGAAATGATTTTACCCGTAAAAGAACTAAAGTTATCGACATAGCTCACCAGATTAATAAGTTGAAGTGGCCGATCACGGATGTCGCATAACCGATGGCCGTTGAAGCAGACGAGTTCTGGAGTGGAGATCGCGTCTTGGCAAGTGAAGCGTAGGACGCCTTCCGGCCCGAGAGACCGCCGAATTTAACAAGGTGCTGGTGGAGGCTGGATGAAAAAGCGATGGACCGGGATGTTTGGTATATGATGGGGGAGACCTATGCCCAGCAGTGGACTGCGATGGGCTGCGACTGTGAGAAGATACTGTTAAGTAGCTAACAAACTGACGACTCAATCAACCTATATCTTTTTCATAAAAATATTCTGAAATTTTATGTCATTTCTGAAAGTCTTGGATGATCAAGATATTTTTTACAAAAAATAAATATATTAAGCAACCCAAAAAAAAAAAATATTTTATAGAGAAGTAAAAATCTATGAACTACACGTGTCATGAGCGTGTAAGATGGTTCTTAATTTAAGATAGCTCAACAACTCATTATTACTTCATTGGGTTTTCTTTCTCTATGCAAACAACAGCAGGCACCTTGACACTAGAGGTTGTTAACCGATGCATTAGATGGGACACAACACAATTGAGGCCAGAGTGTGAGCGAGTTCAAGAGCAATTTAGGTTCCTAGGTCAGTTCGCCGAAGGTAACCTTGACATTGACTACAATAGTCACACCTGCAATGTTTGTTTTGCTCCACATGCTCACGTAATCTTTATTATAAACAATACAATATCATAGATATATCTATCTACTGTTAGTTTGTAGGTTGGTCATATTGGGTTGATCGTTAATATTAAAATCTATTCAGTAAAATAAGATCAAAAATCACGAGGCCACGGCATTGCAAAATAAAACTGGCGGTTAGTAGGGTATGATTTCATAATAAATATATGCGTGCACATGATAAGTTATCTATAATACGTGCCTGTCTGTTTTTAATAAATTTCGTCTTGCAAACGATGCATAGAAAGGTTCAATTTGTCTAATAACATTTAGAGTTCATACCTATATCTCAATACTACATACGTGCTTAGTAACATATTGGGGTTTAAAGGTTTAAGTACCTACTTAGATGTTGTTCTACCGAGTACCTCTGAAGGATTAATCGCGTTATTTGAAGTTGTCATATTAATTTATTCCACCGTCTGTGATGTCTTTCCAGACTGCATCAACATTCACTTTTGGTCTATTTATATGCATCAAGAGTTGGGAGCAAAATGGCTGCGTATACTGGCTGCAATGAACAATAATAATATGTTACAGTATCCTTTACTTTAGCGGTTGAAAATAGCCCATCTGTGAAGCGTGTCGCGACGGATTTCCAGGAGACAGCAGAACTTGCAAAAAAGACAAGTGGTTGTAAATTAAACGACCGGAGACGCGTCGATGTGATGTGTTGTTGCTGCTTTCGTTCAGGGTTGGTCTTTTTATATTCATATTCATATTTCCTTTATAGCTCATGTTGGTTACATAAAGTTCTTAAATTGGTAAATATACATTCTGCAACATGACCCTGTCAGGGCATTACAACATTTAAACATTTTATAAACAAATTACATGTTTTTAATCATTTAAACTTAAATTTATATAATAATACGCCATCACAACAATTCGTTACTTAAATCAAATTAAATAAAATAATCAATTAATTTATTAAAATACATAATATATACAATTTCAATAAGATAATCAATTCATATAAATTAATACATAATATAATACAATTAAATTAAATTAGGAAACACACAACAAAAAAAAACAATTAAATAAATTTTATATTCTGGTGCCAAAATATTCTTTCAAAGTATAAAAACACTTATTAATTAATATTTTTTTAAGCTCATATTCAAATTTACTGGACTGGAGGGCTGTTATATTATGAGGTAAATGGTTAAATACCTTAATGGCCATATAGTATGATCCATTTTTATATAATGTCAGGTTGCCTGTAGGTATTACTAAATCGTTATCACGACGGCGCGACACGTAGCCACAAGTGGCTTATTCCCAATTTTGCAAAAATAACTAGGATGTCTCTTGATAAGCCGACATAGCTCAAAAATATATAAACCTGTCACTGTAAGGAGTCCAATATGGACTACATGAATCTTTTTTCCCTGAAAGTGCTATAATTCTAAGGCATCGCTTTTGCATTATATTCAGTAATTCTAAGGCATCGCTTTTGCATTATATTCAGTAATTCTAAGGCATCGCTTTTGCATTATATTCAGTAAGTTGACCTTTAATTTTCATACCTGGTAAGATTAGATAAAATCATTAGAAAAACAATGATATTCTGTATATATAAAGGTAGATACATCATACTTGCCTCAAAAACGAACCGTCGAAGAGAGCACAGTTTGTATTAATTTGTTCAGGTAAATGTACGCTCATTCGAAATATGTATGCTGTCACTACATTCGGAACACTTTTTTAGATTGTTTTGTGAGCATATTACAAATCCATACTTTTTACAACATTATTAGAATAGGCATAGAATGACTTGATACTTACATAAAATCATTTCAGATTTCAGTTTAGGAACATGAAATTAAAATAAATGAAAAAAGATATTGTGAGTTGTAACCTCTACAAACTTATTAGTTACTATATTCCTAATGAACTATACTGACCAACTAAGTACACTAAGACGCCTAGTAGCTATTTACTTATTAGTTAGTCTTCTTATACTTAATATTTGGGGCAACAAATTCTATATATCAGTAAATTTGTAAATGGCTTGGCTGTATCGTTACTTACTGCCATAGATTTAAAAATAACCCGCTATGCTTACTGCAGATCGGAAACTAAATATTTGCATCAAATCCACGAATGTAGCGAAACGGCGTAACCATACATATTATATATTTACTAATATATTGAATTTTTTGAAGTAAGGGTCGGTAGAGTTGGGGCGTGTACCTATTCAGTAGCTTGGTTCTACATGAGATCTGATATCTTTTTTACAGGGTATGACCTGTGAAAAAGATATCAGAATCTCGTGCGATCGTCTTGGCAACATTTCACATGAAATGTTTCTGGTGGGATTACCTTTCCCGTAGGTACTTGTCATAATCATTGATGGTTATGGAAGGCGTAATAGAGCTTTATGAAGAGCTTAGGTAGATGCCCCGAAAAAATTTACACTTCGCACCCTGATTGATGTTCGTGAAGAAAAAGAGGATGTCACGATAATGCGTGATTGTTGATTGTAATAAGCAGCTACTTTGCATCAATGCAGTGAGGACGTCGATTTCAATTTGACTACATCCTGCTTTCTCGAGATGCAAAGGGGACACGTTTTTTTAACAAAGGTTATTGAATTTTAAAAGATGCGAAACTGTACGTATACAGGTATTACTGCTAAAATCTGATACAGTAATAGAAGTTTGTTTTCATTATATGGAGATAAAAGAACATCTTAAGAACGAGGAGTCCTACTCCTATCTTGCCTAAAACTTGGAATTAGACTTGTGTCATACTTACTTATTAGCCTTAAGCGATAATTTATTATTAATCTGGCAAGAATAAACACGATAGAAGGTACCAAAGGCCAACGATGTCTTCAAGGAATCTGATGTTCGAGTCGAATTGTCAACAAAGCTATCTGGCTGATAGTAATGGGGGGATCTCTCTAGAATAAAAAATAATATGAGACCTATGCTAGAATCATGAATTCGTGGTGCATTCTGTAATCATCTAGCGCCTGCTTAAACGCACTAGAACAGTGAAACGCTGTCTCCTTCGCTTCCGAAAAATATAAACATCCGAAAGAACACAAGTTCGCTGGTTGGTACGATAAATTATCAGTTCTACATATTATTGATACCTACAGTCAGTATAAGTTGGATATTGACAGAGTTCCGAAAGACTTTATACACTTAACACTTCTACAATTTACTGATCATTACAATTAACTCAAATATCAGGTTCCAAAATTTGGTGTATAAATATTAAATTTTATTATTATAAATATATATTAAATTATGTTCAAAACATGCTAAGTCCTAGATTAGTCATTAGACATAGTAAATAGTTTATTCATTATTATTATTTTTTTTATATCATTTACAATTACTTTATATTTTTCACAATAGACACTATAATATTGTATTGTTCGCCTCATCATTACCATAAGCACGAGAATTGTTCGCCTGTTTATCTATTATTCTTTTGCGTACGGTGAATCTATACACATGTCAATGTCAATTTGACATTTTATGATGTCAAATTTGCAAAGAAGTTATCATGGGATTTTATCATGAATTATGATTCAGTATGAATAATGCATTTGACTCGTTGTTGTGTTTAGTATTTGAAAATGTTAGGATAATTTTGATGTAACACATCCATGTTATTTATAGTTTGAAGGTTATATAATGTTCCTCTCCTTGAAATGTTCAATCAGCTGACCATAAGGAAAATGTATTCACCTAGGGAATTAAATTACATTTCATCGTTAGTAAAATGCAATTGGAAATATTGTAATCATTTTATAAGATTACTTTCTTCGCAAGTCAAACAGCAACCTCTGATAACTGAAGGCCCATGGCAAATGTACTCAGAAAAAATATCAAATGGCATACTTGCTAAGGACTTGCATCAAGAGAAAGTTGTACAACATCTTCAACAAGTTTATAACGATGTTGTCAATTTCGAAAGGCCTTTGATGAATGTTGCGAGAAGTAGTTCTTTTTTTAGTTTTTTCAAGAAAAGTGAACCTCAAAAAATTAATGCACCTAAAGGATTATACATTTATGGCAGTGTTGGTGGAGGTAAAACAATGTTAATGGATTTATTTTACGAAACTGTGCCTGTAAGCATCACTTATCATTTATTTCATTTTGGACAGTTACAACAACCTTACAATATAATTCATAACAATTATACTTTTCCTAGATCAAAGAAAAGTTAAGAGTTCATTTTAACTCATTTATGTTAAATATTCATGCCAGAATTCATGAATTGAAAATCAAGTCAGGCAAAGGAGCAAGCTCTTTCAGAGATGGTTCTAAGCCTTTTGACCCAATACCACCTGTGGCTGCAGATATTACTCAAGAAAACATGGCTTATTTGTTTTGACGAATTTCAAGTAAGTGTTATTTTAAATAATATGACATTAAGTTTGTGTTACAAATATATTTTATTTTGTAATATTATTTCTGTTTACTTTAAGGTGACAGATATTGGAGATGCTATGATTTTAAAGAGGTTATTCACCCAATTATTTGATAATGGTTGTGTGGTTGTAGCAACAAGCAATAGAAAACCTGATGATTTGTACAAAAATGGCCTTCAGAGATCCAACTTTATACCATTCATACCGGTACTAAAGTCACATTGTAATGTGGTTCAACTGGACTCTGGTATTGATTACAGATTAAAAGGAATGGGTAGCAAATACAGCAAATACTTCTTGTATGTACTAATTTTGATCTAATTGGTTCCAGTTGAATATATTATATGCTATGTATTGATGTGATTGCAACAAATGATTTACTAATATGTTTTCCAATATTTTTGTTCTACTTTCAGGAATAATGAATTAACATCTGATAACAGTGCTGTAGATAATTTATTTAAGTTTCTTGCATCTAAAGAAAATGATACAGTGAGAGTAAGAGTCATAAATATTATGGGAAGAAATGTCAAGTTTGCAAAGTCATGTGGGAGAGTTTTAGATACCACCTTTGAGGAACTATGTGATAGAGTAAGTTGTTTAAACACTCAAAGAATGTTTTCATTAAGAGAAGCATTAAAATAACTTATTTATGAATCAATGGAAGACAGGAAAACATTACATAAAAATTGAAGCCCATCTAACAATTGCCTCTTTGCTTAGAAATTCAACATGGTTGTACTTGTGGTTTTCTTCACAATTTGACTAAGCAATTTGCAAGTGCAGATTCCTCTTAATCTTAAACTAATATGTCACAAGATAAAGAGTGTCAGCTACCAGCTACCATAGTAAAATAGGATGTGAAAGGTATCTATATAGCACAGAATGGGGAAGACCTATATCCAGTATGTTTATTGGCTAATATATGACCAGCCCTCTGGCTGCCATGATCTTTAAAATATTTGTGAATAACAATATATCTTTTTGATTAAATATGTAATTTTTTTCAGCCTCTTGGTGCTAGCGACTATCTAGTGATATCAAAGACTTTCCATACAGTGTTCATTAGAAACCTACCCCAGTTGTTTTTAACTAAGCATAGATCCCAGATCAGAAGATTTATAACTCTTATTGATACACTGTATGACAATCGAGTACGAGTGAGTATAAAACAATAGGCGAAGAATTTACACTATAGCATATTGGCAGTGGTACTGTCCTATTACCATGATGTCATTTTGTTGTCTTTTCATCAATTAAAGTATTTCGANTACTGGCTGCAATGAACAATAATAATATGTTACAGTATCCTTTACTTTAGCGGTTGAAAATAGCCCATCTGTGAAGCGTGTCGCGACGGATTTCCAGGAGACAGCAGAACTTGCAAAAAAGACAAGTGGTTGTAAATTAAACGACCGGAGACGCGTCGATGTGATGTGTTGTTGCTGCTTTCGTTCAGGGTTGGTCTTTTTATATTCATATTCATATTTCCTTTATAGCTCATGTTGGTTACATAAAGTTCTTAAATTGGTAAATATACATTCTGCAACATGACCCTGTCAGGGCATTACAACATTTAAACATTTTATAAACAATTACATGTTTTAATCATTTAAACCTAAATTTATATAATAATACGCCATCACAACAATTCGTTACTTAAATCAAATTAAATAAAATAATCAATTAATTTATTAAAATACATAATATAAATTTCAATAAGATAATCAATTCATATAAATTAATACATAATATAATACAATTAAATTAAATTAGGAAACACACAACAAAAAAAACAATTAATAAATTTTATATTCTGGTGCCAAATATTCTTTCAAGTATAAAAACACTTATTAATTAATATTTTTTAAGCTCATATTCAAATTTACTGGACTGGAGGGCTGTTATATTATGAGGTAAATGGTTAAATACCTTAATGGCCATATAGTATGATCCATTTTTATATAATGTCAGGTTGCCTGTAGGTATTACTAAATCGTTATCACGACGGCGCGACACGTAGCCACGTGCTTATTCCCAATTTTGCAAAATAACTAGGATGTCTCTTGATAAGCCGACATAGCTCAAAATATATAAACCTGTCACTGTAAGGAGTCCAATATGGACTACATGAATCTTTTTTCCCTGAAAGTGCTATAATTCTAAGGCATCGCTTTTGCATTATATTCAGTAATTCTAAGGCATCGCTTTTGCATTATATTCAGTAATTCTAAGGCATCGCTTTTGCATTATATTCAGTAAGTTGACCTTTAATTTTCATACCTGGTAAGATTAGATAAAATCATTAGAAAAAATGATATTCTGTATATATAAAGGTAGATACATCATACTTGCCTCAAAAACGAACCGTCGAAGAGAGCACAGTTTGTATTATTTGTTCAGGTAAATGTACGCTCATTCGAAATATGTATGCTGTCACTACATTCGGAACACTTTTTTAGATTGTTTTGTGAGCATATTACAAATCCATACTTTTTACAACATTATTAGAATAGGCATAGAATGACTTGATACTTACATAAAATCATTTCAGATTTCAGTTTAGGAACATGAAATTAAAATAAATGAAAAAGATATTGTGAGTTGTAACCTCTACAAACTTATTAGTTACTATATTCCTAATGAACTATACTGACCAACTAAGTACACTAAGACGCCTAGTAGCTATTTACTTATTAGTTAGTCTTCTTATACTTAATATTTGGGGGCAACAAATTCTATATATCAGTAAATTTGTAAATGGCTTGGCTGTATCGTTACTTACTGCCATAGATTTAAAAATAACCCGCTATGCTTACTGCAGATCGGAAACTAAATATTTGCATCAAATCCACGAATGTAGCGAAACGGCGTAACCATACATATTATTTATTTACTAATATATTGAATTTGTTGAAGTAAGGGTCGGTAGAGTTGGGGCGTGTACCTATTCAGTAGCTTGGTTCTACATGAGATCTGATATCTTTTTTACAGGGTATGCCCTGTGAAAAAGATATCAGAATCTCGTGCGATCGTCTTGGCAACATTTCACATGAAATGTTTCTGGTGGGATTACGTTTCCCGTAGGTACTTGTCATAATCATTGATGGTTATGGAAGGCGTAATAGAGCTTTATGAAGAGCTTAGGTAGATGCCCCGAAAAAATTTACACTTCGCACCCTGATTGATGTTCGTGAAGAAAAAGAGGATGTCACGATAATGCGTGATTGTTGATTGTAATAAGCAGCTACTTTGCATCAATGCAGTGAGGACGTCGATTTCAATTTGACTACATCCTGCTTTCTCGAGATGCAAAGGGGACACGTTTTTTTAACAAAGGTTATTGAATTTTAAAAGATGCGAAACTGTACGTATACAGGTATTACTGCTAAAATCTGATACAGTAATAGAAGTTTGTTTTCATTATATGGAGATAAAAGAACATCTTAAGAACGAGGAGTCCTACTCCTATCTTGCCTAAAACTTGGAATTAGACTTGTGTCATACTTACTTATTAGCCTTAAGCGATAATTTATTATTAATCTGGCAAGAATAAACACGATAGAAGGTACCAAAGGCCAACGATGTCTTCAAGGAATCTGATGTTCGAGTCGAATTGTCAACAAAGCTATCTGGCTGATAGTAATGGGGGGATCTCTCTAGAATAAAAAATAATATGAGACCTATGCTAGAATCATGAATTCGTGGTGCATTCTGTAATCATCTAGCGCCTGCTTAAACGCACTAGAACAGTGAAACGCTGTCTCCTTCGCTTCCGAAAAATATAAACATCCGAAAGAACACAAGTTCGCTGGTTGGTACGATAAATTATCAGTTCTACATATTATTGATACCTACAGTCAGTATAAGTTGGATATTGACAGAGTTCCGAAAGACTTTATACACTTAACACTTCTACAATTTACTGATCATTACAATTAACTCAAATATCAGGTTCCAAAATTTGGTGTATAAATATTAAATTTTATTATTATAAATATATTAAATTATGTTCAAAACATGCTAAGTCCTAGATTAGTCATTAGACATAGTAAATAGTTTATTCATTATTATTTATTTTTTTTATATCATTTACAATTACTTTATATTTTTCACAATAGACACTATAATATTGTATTGTTCGCCTCATCATTACCATAAGCACGAGAATTGTTCGCCTGTTTATCTATTATTCTTTTGCGTACGGTGAATCTATACACATGTCAATGTCAATTTGACATTTTATGATGTCAAATTTGCAAAGAAGTTATCATGGGATTTTATCATGAATTATGATTCAGTATGAATAATGCATTTGACTCGTTGTTGTGTTTAGTATTTGAAAATGTTAGGATAATTTTGATGTAACACATCCATGTTATTTATAGTTTGAAGGTTATATAATGTTCCTCTCCTTGAAATGTTCAATCAGCTGACCATAAGGAAAATGTATTCACCTAGGGAATTAAATTACATTTCATCGTTAGTAAAATGCAATTGGAAATATTGTAATCATTTTATAAGATTACTTTCTTCGCAAGTCAAACAGCAACCTCTGATAACTGAAGGCCCATGGCAAATGTACTCAGAAAAAATATCAAATGGCATACTTGCTAAGGACTTGCATCAAGAGAAAGTTGTACAACATCTTCAACAAGTTTATAACGATGTTGTCAATTTCGAAAGGCCTTTGATGAATGTTGCGAGAAGTAGTTCTTTTTTTAGTTTTTTCAAGAAAAGTGAACCTCAAAAAATTAATGCACCTAAAGGATTATACATTTATGGCAGTGTTGGTGGAGGTAAAACAATGTTAATGGATTTATTTTACGAAACTGTGCCTGTAAGCATCACTTATCATTTATTTCATTTTGGACAGTTACAACAACCTTACAATATAATTCATAACAATTATACTTTTCCTAGATCAAAGAAAAGTTAAGAGTTCATTTTAACTCATTTATGTTAAATATTCATGCCAGAATTCATGAATTGAAAATCAAGTCAGGCAAAGGAGCAAGCTCTTTCAGAGATGGTTCTAAGCCTTTTGACCCAATACCACCTGTGGCTGCAGATATTACTCAAGAAACATGGCTTATTTTTTTGACGAATTTCAAGTAAGTGTTATTTTAAATAATATGACATTAAGTTTGTGTTACAAATATATTTTATTTTGTAATATTATTTCTGTTTACTTTAAGGTGACAGATATTGGAGATGCTATGATTTTAAAGAGGTTATTCACCCAATTATTTGATAATGGTTGTGTGGTTGTAGCAACAAGCAATAGAAAACCTGATGATTTGTACAAAAATGGCCTTCAGAGATCCAACTTTATACCATTCATACCGGTACTAAAGTCACATTGTAATGTGGTTCAACTGGACTCTGGTATTGATTACAGATTAAAAGGAATGGGTAGCAAATACAGCAAATACTTCTTGTATGTACTAATTTTGATCTAATTGGTTCCAGTTGAATATATTATATGCTATGTATTGATGTGATTGCAACAAATGATTTACTAATATGTTTTCCAATATTTTTGTTCTACTTTCAGGAATAATGAATTAACATCTGATAACAGTGCTGTAGATAATTTATTTAAGTTTCTTGCATCTAAAGAAAATGATACAGTGAGAGTAAGAGTCATAAATATTATGGGAAGAAATGTCAAGTTTGCAAAGTCATGTGGGAGAGTTTTAGATACCACCTTTGAGGAACTATGTGATAGAGTAAGTTGTTTAAACACTCAAAGAATGTTTTCATTAAGAGAAGCATTAAAATAACTTATTTATGAATCAATGGAAGACAGGAAAACATTACATAAAAATTGAAGCCCATCTAACAATTGCCTCTTTGCTTAGAAATTCAACATGGTTGTACTTGTGGTTTTCTTCACAATTTGACTAAGCAATTTGCAAGTGCAGATTCCTCTTAATCTTAAACTAATATGTCACAAGATAAAGAGTGTCAGCTACCAGCTACCATAGTAAAATAGGATGTGAAAGGTATCTATATAGCACAGAATGGGGAAGACCTATATCCAGTATGTTTATTGGCTAATATATGACCAGCCCTCTGGCTGCCATGATCTTTAAAATATTTGTGAATAACAATATATCTTTTTGATTAAATATGTAATTTTTTTCAGCCTCTTGGTGCTAGCGACTATCTAGTGATATCAAAGACTTTCCATACAGTGTTCATTAGAAACCTACCCCAGTTGTTTTTAACTAAGCATAGATCCCAGATCAGAAGATTTATAACTCTTATTGATACACTGTATGACAATCGAGTACGAGTGAGTATAAAACAATAGGCGAAGAATTTACACTATAGCATATTGGCAGTGGTACTGTCCTATTACCATGATGTCATTTTGTTGTCTTTTCATCAATTAAAGTATTTTCGAATTGATTCTTTATAAAATTACTTAAACTATATACCAACTTTTAAAACGTAATAAAAATTTACCAAGTCCGAGGCAGACTCGCCTGGGAGGGTTCAGTAGCATCAAGGAACAAAAAAAAAATTTTTTTATTTCCTTGGGCACTTACAACAGCTTTACTATGAAAAAATAGTGGTTCACCATTTATGACATGTTAAAAAAAGAACTTCAGGCTAGATATCATCAGAATTACGTTATTTAATTTCATGTTTATGTACATCATTTAATTTACTCATTGATACCCCCCCATATGTGGATTTGATGAAAAAATTTTTTTTGTTGCATCTCAGTGTATGGAAGGAACCCTAAATAAATTATTATTTTAAGATTATTGTCAAAACCTTATAGGTTCACAGATAACATATATGTACTAACAAAATTTAAACTGTGTAGTGCTAATAGTTTCAGAGAAAAATGGGACATATGGACGGACAGATAGATAGACAGACATGATGAATATAGTTTATTTTGCCTACATGTGCTTTAACATTGTAGAACATAATTTTACGCAGCGGTTTTGAGTTTATTCATCACATACATACACACAGAAATAAATGTTATCTTTTCTCTTTAAAATATAGTGTGATAGGCAATGTATATTTATTCCTTGTACATTACAGTTACCTAGTATCTATAAAATAAGCCTTAGCTTAAGGTGTTGGAATATTGGGTTTACTAATATATTCAAATTATTTCACAGGTTGTCATAGCAGCAGACTGTGACCCCAAATATCTCTTTAAAGCTGATGATGCTAAGGAAGTTGCTGATGCGGATAGAGCTTTAATGGATGATCTAAAAATCACTAAAGATTCTGTAAGTATTGTTTCTTCTCATGATTTGAACCCAACTTCAATTATGTATGTTCATTAAATAATTCATTTCACATATCAGGAGGATGCAAATGCTGCTATATTTACGGGTGAAGAAGAATTATTTGCATGCGACAGATGCCTTTCGAGAATAATGGAAATGCAAACTGAAGAGTATTGGCAAAAATGGGGGAAACACATCAACTGATAGGTACTTCAATAGTAGTTAAGAATAATATTACTTTAGATTCTGACAATATTTTTGTAATATTTTATGTTTAATTTGATATTTATTTCATATCTAAGTAAAGTCAGTATTACATTACATTGTCATAAAGTAAAAAGTATCTGAATTTGATGTGTAATTTTGAAATGTATAGTTTAAATTTAATGTGACTTATATCATTGCACTTTTGCATGTACTTATTTTTGTTGAATTTGTTAACTGTTATATGCCATTTTGCTTTGTGAATAGTTTGTATTATATATTGTTAACTATTTATTTGAAAATAAAAGTGTTATTTTGATGAAAAATATAGGAGCTCTTATTACCTATTATAATTTCAAACCTCAAAACTTCTTAAAATGAATTACACATAACTTAAAATTCACTTATTATTAATAAGATAAAAAAATGATGAAATTATTACTCAATTCACCATTTTTAGGGTTCCGTAGCCAAATGGCAAAAAACGTAACCCTTATAGATTCGTCAAGTCTGTCTGTCCGTCCGTCCGTATGTCACACCCTTTTTTCTCCGTAACTATAAGTACTACACTATTCAAACTTTGTATACATATATTCTATAAACCGCTATTAGGTTTTAATAAGAAACTTGAAAAAAAATATTTTGTGGTTCCCATACATTGAACAGAAGCTCAAAAAATTTTTTTCATCGTACCCCTACGTGTGGGGTAAATGTGTCGATCTTGAAAAATGGTATTGAGGTTGCTTGTATATTTTTTTATAAATTAGATAGTTTGCGCGAGAGACACTTTCAAAGTTGAAAAAAGTGTGTCAACCCCCCCTTCTAAAAATATATGATGTAGATAACCATAAAATCTGGACCCTGGACTTCGGAAACTTGCTCTACTTCCGAGGTGATAGGGTTTCCCAGGGTGGTATCGGTTTTCTGGTTCACAAGTCCCTTGTCAGCAACTTTGTAGAAATCAGTAGTGTGTCGAACCGGGTAGCGTACCTTGTACTTAAACTCACCGACAGGTACTCCCTGAAGGTGGTACAGGTATATGCGCCGACCTCGTCACACTCTGACGAAGACGTTGAAGCCGTGTATGAGGATATCTCTAGAGCCATACATGGCACAACTTCGACCTTCTACAATGTTGTTATGGGGGACTTCAACGCTAAAGTGGGAGTACAAGAACGCGGCGAATCGAAAATCGGACTTCATGGATTGGGGCGCAGGAATCACAGGAGGCAGATGCTGGTCAACTTCCTCGAAATGGAGGGGCTTTTCTTGATGAATTCTTTCTTTAAGAAGAAGCCTCAGAGAAGATGGACCTGGCAGAGCCAGAACACTGTGACAAGGAACGAGATAGATTTTATTATGGCGGATAAGCGACATATATTTAAAGATGTCTCAGTGGTCAACAGGTTTAAAACCCGTAGTGATCACTGACTTGTCCGAGGCACTTTGAATATCTCGCTATCTCGCTTAATAAAATCTACTCTCAGACCTACGCTGCTCCAAATACCCCGTGGGTCCGAACAGTTCCTATTGGAACTTCAAAATCGATTCGACTCGCTGGAAACCACTGGCGACGTGGACGACATAACCGACAACGTGGCGGTGGTAAAGGCGGTGTGTACACTATGTCGCAGGCATTTCCCGCCGATAAAACGAGCTAAGTCGTCCAAACTTTCTCCCGAAACCCTGGATTTGATGAGGCTGAGACGCGAGATGCCATCTGCTGCTGTTGCTTCGCCGGAATATCAGGCTCTTTCCAAGCGGATACGAAAACTCGTTCGCAGTTTCAATACAAGGTTCATTAAGGACCTTATTGAACAGAACAGGGGCCCAAAGTTTTCCAAAAACCACTTGGGAAGAGCCATCTGGTTAAGCTTAAGACAGCAGATGGGCAATTACTTGCGACTCGCCCACAGATCCTGGAAGAGGTTGAGAAATTCTATGGACGACTGTATTCATCGAGCGCTCATCAGCCACAGACCGAGGACACCGAAGATCCACGTGCCCCACTAAGGCGCCATTATACGCTGGATATCCCGGATGTTGACGTTAGCGAGATTAGTGCAGCCTTGGAGGCTGAGGCTCCAAGGCTGCACTAATCTCGCTAACGTCACACCAGAGGCGTGGTCCAGAAGTGTTGTCGTCTTGTTCTTCAAGAAGGGTGACAAAACTCTCTTGAAGAATTATAGACCGATAGCACTTCTAAGCCACGTCTATAAGTTGTTTTCCAGAGTTGTAGCGAACCGTCTCGCCATAAGACTTGACGAATTCCAACCACCGGAGCAGGCTGGGTTTCGAAAAGGCTACAGCAGCGTGGACCACATCCATACTGTTCGGCAGCTTATACAGAAGACCGAAGAGTATAACCAGCCGCTGTGTATGGCATTTGTGGACTACGAGAAAGCCTTCGACTCCGTCGAAACCTGGGCTGTTCTGGAGGCTCTGCAGCGATGCGGTATCGACTGGCGATATATCGAGGTGATGAAGTGTCTCTCCAACGCAGCGACGATGACCGTTCAGATCCAAGAGCGGACAAGACCCATCCAATTGCGTCGTGGTGTAAGACAGGGGATGTTATATCTGTCTTCAAGACCCTGAACTGGTCTGAACGAGGCGTCAACGTCAATGGAGAGTATATTTCTCATCTTCGTTTTACTGACAATATCGTCATCGTGGCAGAGTCATCGGAAGAGCTTGCGGAGATGCTGAACAGCCTTAATGAATCTTCCCGACGAGTTGGGCTTGGCAAGAATTTGGACAAGACGAAAGTCATGTTCAACAGTCGTGTCATGCCACAACCGATATGCGTCGATGGCGTCCGTCTCGAGGTTGTGCAGGAGTATATCTACCTGGGCCAAACCATCCAACTTGGCCGGCTTAATTTCGAGAGGGAGGCTAGTAGGAGGATTCAGTTGGGCTGGGCGGCATTCGGTAAGCTACGTCATGTCCTAACGTCAACTATTCCGCAATGCTTAAAGACGAAAGTCTTTGAGCAATGCGTCCTACCCGTACTAACATACGCAGCTGAGACATGGACACTGACTGCGGGATTGGTTCACAAGTTCAAAGTCACTCAACGCGCAATGGAGCGAGCTATGCTTGAGTCTCTCTTAGGGATAAGATCAAAATGATTTAATTCGTAAGAGAACTAAAGTTACCAACATAGCCCGCCGGATCAGCAAGTTGAAGTGGCAGTGGGCTGGTCACGTATGTCGCAGAACCGATGGCCGTTGGAGCAGACGAGTTCTGGAGTGGAGACCGCGTCTTGGCAAGCGTAGCGTAGGACGCCCTCCGGCCCGATGGACCGACGACTTGCGAAAGGTCGCTGGTGGAAGCTGGATGAGAAAGGCGGAGGACCGGGATGTCTGGCGCAAAATGGGGGAGACCTATGTCCAGCAGTGGACTGCAATAGGTTGAAGAGAGAGAGATTTCTGATGTGTGGTTATTTTTTCATATTAAAGCTGTAGTAGGTGCCTAAGTAAATAAAAATTATTTTATTTTATGTTACTTGCTGCTGCGGAACCCTCCACGGTTTTAGGTTTCCAACCTGTATTTTAAACTACTTCATTGAATTCATGAAATCAAATTAATTATCAAAATAATGGCAGTAATATAGTGACGTTATAAGTGTTGTGTCACGTGACAAAATAAAGATGCCACATATATAGAACTGCCACAATAGAAATTCTATTGTTTGTGGTCCACCGGTCACGCGGCGTTCAATATGTTAAAAAGGAAAAAAACATGTTGTTTCCTATCCTCTACAAAAACTATCGCCTCACGGAGAAAAACATAATTATTTGAACGTAGACAACATTCCTATTGTGTTGCAAGAACATCAACTGAGACTTTTCATAAAGTAAATTTTAATGGAGGAATATATGTGTTAAACTTAAACAATAGTTTTGCGGATGTCTTTTATTGAGACATCATTATGGTAATTTCACTTGTACTTAGCTATATTAGTCATACATATGGCTGTAGTATTCTTGGTAAACCTGTATATAGGTTTCTTTTTCCGAGGGCGTCATTTGTGCGATGGTATCATCATCAATGCTGGTCAACGGGACTGTTTTCCCATTCACCAGTACAGTGGGTGCGTTGTCATCAGAGTCAGAATCTTCACTTTCCATTTCGGCTGAAATAATTGAAACATATTAGTTTTGTTACAATCCATTTCCTCTTATTGAGATTAGCTTTTAATAAGAGTGACTAATACAATACCACAGTTTAACTCTAATCGACAGCAATAAAGTCGAAAATCAATGCAAAATTTGGCAATACTATGTCTAGTTAAGTGTCAGTATTTGATTTGAATACTTTCTAAAAGATTGCAAGAGGACCCAGCAAAACTTATAGGACCCATCACAGTCTTAAGAGCTTCACCATAAAATTGGTGAATGTAGACTAAGCCTTAATTAATTACACAACGAGCCTAAGAGGCCAAGTGGAATTCTGTACTTCGGCTAAGGGTAATAAGGGGGCATTTCTACCGGATAGCAAACGAGATTTCGGCGACTTGCTACAGGCATTGGACTCGTGCGGCGGGTTACACTCCGGAACTCTTAAAACGATCTTAATAATAAGACACCTTGTCCATACGTACGTACCATACGTATGTATGTATTGAACATAATGGATGTTGTATTAAGTATAGGTAAAAGTCGCTTACCAACAGCAGCTAATTCATCCTTGAGTTTGAAGGGATCCTTGGATTCATTGTCACTGGAATCTGAACTATCGGGTTCAATCCCCTTCAACGCATTGGTCGCGGAACCGCCTGGAAAAATGGCAAATTAAATATAACTTAGAGTATTATTTATCTGTGAGTTTAATGTATTATTGGCTAGCATGTTCGAATGATGAAGAGGCAATTAAAGGAATTATTTCAATGGTCGGTCCTGGCGTTTATTCCCGGTTTTCCACACCCTGTTGTCTAAACTGTATGTGAGTAGGAAAAAAAAGTTACGTTTGTCCCTACTGGGGACGATTGGACCATTTTTTTCTTACTTACGATAGGCTTAGGAAGACCGGAAATTAACGGTACTAACATACGTAGGTGAGATATTCGTCCGTCCCCAGTGGGGACGATTGGAACTTTGGATGGTACCTAGTAAATCTCTCTATTGCCCATGCTGCAAGACTTACGTCCTTCAGTGGAACATAGACCTTAAATTATATCTTGATACAAATACCTGTATTTTGCTTCTCATGCGCCAAAAGAACCGACATAATGTCGTCATTCTTTTCTTTTCCAATGTTTTGACGTTGCTTGCGTTACTTGCAGCCTTCTCAAGCGCTGCGTCTGTAGAATGGACGCTGTCACTCTGAAACGAAACAGTAAGCGAATTGAAAATCAACAGCCAAGTCACCTATACTTAATAGGTTAATTTGACTTGTGCCGTGTTCCTCAAATAAATTATTATCGAACGGGGGATGCTGAGAATGTATTTAGTATTTTCCCTCTGAATTCAACGCTGGAATTCTATACCATCTTCCTTCGAAACATAATTTCATTTAGTACTTGCCTATTGGATTTCATGGAATAAACTTCGGTGTTTTACGAGAATTACTAAAACAAGTTTGCTTAAGCTTTCATTTTTGTATATAAATAAAAACTATATTTTCAATTAAAAATTGTTATTTGTAACATTCATTTTATATCATATTTATCTTATAAGGTAGGTATATATTATAATAAACATCATCATCTTCTATAACAGCCCAAAACAGAGCACAGGCCTTTCCTCACTGAAAAGTTATTATAGGGAAATAAAGTGTGTAAGTGGTACCTGATCATTGGCGGCGATGGTGCTCTCCACCATCCATACGGGCCTCTCTTTACGTTGCGCCGCGCCGTCATTCGCGTTGTCAGCCTCGCCGATAGTGATGTCGACCCTCGTCTCCTCCACGGCCAGGCCTTGGTTGCGGGTCGCCTCGCCCGACCACTGCTCTCCGGGCAAACGAGACGGATGCTGCTTCATTGTAAGACTGCAAGGTAATAAAAATAGTTAATAATATTTTTTATTTCCAAAAGTAGAGCGTCGTAAGCTTATTGGTGAGGACTGTTGCCTTCCGATCCAGAGGGTGCAGGTTAAAAACCCGCCATGTACCAGTCTTTTAATTTTTTTTAAATGGTATGTACTTTTATCCGACGCTCTAACAGTGTAGGAAAACACCGTGAGGAAACCCGTGCACGCCTGCGAAGAGATTCAAAGGTTTTGAGTGAAGTCGGCCAATCCGCTCTGGGTCCGCGTGGACGACTAAGGCCTGTACGCGACATAAATGAATGGGAAGAACAGAAATCCGGTATGAAACAACACTACGGGGTATGACATAAAGCGCGGAGGGAGGGACACCCCGCACGCCTCACGTCACCCTCTACGCTCGCCATTGTATTAGTGCTGCACAAGCCCATATCGACCGAGTTTATCGATTTCAATCTCACTCACGGTGTTGTTTGTTGAAATTTAAAATGACTTCGGAAGCTTCCTTGTCACGTTTTATATTTTATTACTAGTTCATTTCTAATCTGAATGAAAATGAATTAAATATTAGATACTTGTTTGGCAATCAAAAAATTAATTTAATGTGTTCATAAGTGCTATTACCACAATAGCCTAAACTGAATAAATCTGATCATTTTTTTTAAGTTATAATAACTTAATTTAATCTATGTTAATCTTATTTTGATGCATGAAAATATTATAATGACTATAAACTACCTACCAATCTACTAAGTGACGTCGTATCACTACAAAATTGCCATCTTAACTTGTCGCACACTATAACTATTGTTTTCGAGTGAGGTTACCGGAGGCCTAATACCCTACCCCTCCCTATTTTGCTTTAAGGTCGGCAACGCACTCTTTGCTCCTTCAGGGTGTTCAGAGAGTGTCAATGGGTGGCGGTATCACTGAATATCAATTAAACCGACTGCTCCGAACTATAGTATAAAAAACATATCGTAGGTGACTGGATATTTGCCTGACAAAATTTTGCAAGAAGTAGAAATTCCACATTTAGCATCCACCATCTTTTACCAAGAAGTCCGTTCATCGGTCCGAAAGACACTCAACAATATGCTTGCGTCGACGAGATGCCCACCTCAGATTTCACCTGCTCCAGCCTTATAATAAGTATAGAGATTATTGTTTACAACCACTTACCCTCTGATTGTGTTGATGTCTACAGGTTCCGGTTCTAATATTTCTGGTGCCAGTTTAATGCCTTCAACTTCCCGTAGCAATATGTACAGCGTTTCCAGTTGTTCATTGAACTTGGCCATCAATAGTCGGGAATCTTTTTTGGGTAGTGCCGACTGATCCTCTTCCACGACTTGATTGCAGAAACGTGCATCGGAATTCCTGTGTCATCATGTCATATAATTGATCTGCCTGAAAACAAATAAAAGTTAATTCAGGTGTTCAATAAGATATTGAAGATTGTTTACACATATTGATGTTTTATTTTATTTTATTATATAATAAATATTTACTACGCGGGGTAGCGCCGCGTTATTAGTACGAGCGTCGTCGGCAAGTTATGGCGAGTAGAGTAGTTCTTAACTTACCTCAAGATCTGTGAAAGTTTTGCCGCATGCTGGACACTTAAAGCTAGCACGGCTGGTCGCATCGCGCTCCTCCGTCTCCATGCGTTTTCGCATCAGATCTAGTTTGTACTTCACGACGTTAACAAATGTTTTGTAGTTTATAAAATAATAATTCACCTTCTGTGCTTTACCATCGGGACCTAAAAATAGCCTCGTTAGTCAAACATGATGGCGTTGAAAAACTCAGATATGAACGTATAACTTAGTACCTACCTGTTTCCATTTTTAATCTCACTTGGATAAATTTGTCATTTTTCAATGTTGCAATCCTTGCCCGCAACATTTTTCTTTCAAATTTCAGTAATTCACAAATGTCGTCTTCTTTCATACCTGAAATGGTAACGTTAGATAGTTGATGCCATTGTTTCGTTTTTTACATAGGTACTTTTTTCCTGTAGTGTGATTATATTCCTGAACAATCTAAGTCTAGTGTCAAAATTTCTGGGCCTCACACGTGGTTCATCGGAAATGCTCAAAGTGCTAGCTAGGTGCCTATAGCATGAGATCTGGAGGCTCGTCTTAGTAGGGGCACGGGAGGTACTCACTTTTGAGCCAAGTGATGCTGTTGGTAAAGGCCATCTGCGACTGGCATTACTACCTAGCCAGTAAGGAAAAAGAGATCATAACTAGGTTAATCAAAAACTTACACGGGTTTCTTACGAGCATGTCAACAATCAGAGCATCCTCGATTGTATAAAAACCGCGTACCACTAAGCGCGCCAGTTGCTTCAAGCTGCTGGGTACTTCGGTGACAAGACGTTCTTCAGTCATGGTTCAATTTCACTGCAAAACATGTTTATAATTTACAACTTATAATTATATACCTACCACTAGGAAGAAGCCGTCTAATGAAACTTAAGATAGCATGCATCCAATCACTTACACCTGTGTCGCAGATCCCGTAGGAGGTAAAGAATTTAGGAATTTGCGCCATTAAGGACGTACCTGATAAAAACAGGGGGAGATTAGTGTGGCAGTACCTACCTACTGCAATTATCATAAAAGCCAGTGGTCAATCCGTCCTGAGGGTATTAGAATTGGTTTTCAATGGTTGTGACTAGGGAATGCAATCCGGATATCCGTATCAAATCCGGATATTCTGAATAATAATTTATATAGAATAGTAAGTAGGTAGATTTGTAATAGCAGCAATCTATAGTCCAGAGATCCTTAGTAGCACCACCCGCCCCACCGTTTAACGCTGTCCCTGCCATGGTGGAGAATAGTGTGACCCAAACAAAGAGTGCATGATACACGTTTTACTAGTGACCGTCTCGGGAACTGTATTTGCCCTCCTGACGAAGAGTGCAATAAATCCTGTTTTGGGAAAATGGACTTAAGACCTCCCAAAACATAAAAAATACAAAGGCCTTAAGTCAATTTGAACAAAAATCAGACTTATTGCACTCTTCGTTAGAGGAGTGTAGGTCTTGTGTATTAGCAGTAAACATGGGAGTTAAATGCCCATAGACAGAAGGTAATACACTACGTTTTACAATACATACATTGGGTCTAGATGGCTGTGCGAAATTAATTTATTATTTCATTGTATTGCGGGAATTGAACGCGGTACCTTTTGGGTAGTAACAGTCTTATCAACCATTTCCTAACCACACACAAATGTAGGTAGGTGTTGTATAATAATAATGACTAACATATTTATATGCTTTTAGAGAAAAGTGGTCAATATCTATAATTATACAAATGATTAAACTCATGTCCATATTTTTAAATCATTCTTAAATTTTTTAAGTAAAGCAAATTTTTTCTTCGAATATTAGAAACTTATATACTCTTTTGTTTTCAATATGGTTAAATATCTGTTGTAAATTGTAGGCGTACCATTTTTATGCCTACTGGACGTGTTAATTGCATGTATAAGGCATGCAATGTTTTTTAATTGATGTGGACATGTAACAATCGAGTAGCATATACACATGACCTGAGTTCTGTTGTTTGAGTAGCCATTAAGTGTATTGTTAAAAAAATCGAAGGGATAAACTAAGAAAATAAAATTATACATTTGAATTTCAATTACTTTATTTCTTAATTAATAACGACAAAAACAGAAATAATTTAAAATCATAATATTAAGTACATTATACATTACCAATTTAAAACATTAATGCCAAACCAGTAAAGTTATGTTCAACTTGCATTACGAAAAATAGATATTTGTACAATACATACAAATAGATTTTATTTTTATTTTGGCAGTGTGGTTCGTTAATTTTATGGGGCTCTGTCCTATTTTGTATATAATCATCTAGATCTTTACATGTGTATTTATAACAATTTAATGCTATAAGTATGTATCATTGTTGCTTATTATGTGATTATATTTACATTTCATTTATCTATAAGTTCACTCATAATGTAATTTGGTACATAGATGGAATGTAAAAAATACTATTACTGGTATCATCAAAATCCAAATTTATAAGATTATTATTTTTAAATATGGTGGTCTGAAAAACTATTTTGATAATTTAAATGGTGTTTTCAAGTTAATATTTAAATAAATATGAACTTGATAAGATGTTGGTAACAGTTACATATATTACAGTAAAATACATCATACAAATAGTAACTGTCAATTGGTATCAGTGAGAAGTACACATAAAATCAGTCTTTATAAAGAATAAAGAAATTTTATTATAATCATCATTTTGTGCAATGTTTACCGATTTATTATTATAAAAAACCAACTGATTCTTAAAATTGTAGCTCTGTTATAAAGGTAATAATCAGTCAATTAAATCTTACTTACAAAATTGACGTGCACAATATAATAAATATTTAAAATAACTAATACTTACAAAACTTAAATCCGATAAACAATACACATACAATTTAAGATAGTTGCATTAGTTGTAGATTCAAATAATTTCATATTTCCAGTTTTCCCCAGATAAATGCACATGCAACCATTTTATATATAAACATTAAAAATGTTATCTTTCTTCATTAAACATAAAATAAACAAGTAAATGCAAATAATATTTTACAATTACTCATGCAAGTGGCTAGACTTGATGTTAAAGGCATGAGTTTTTAAATTTTATTCTGACAATCAATTATGATTACAACAGTTTTAACTCATTCATTAGTTCAAGATAAAATTACGAAGCAAAAAACTGCTGTTACAATATTATATTATAATATTTATAATACATGATTTTTAATACAAATTATAGTACAATTTTAATTTAAGATTCCTGGAGTACTTACACCAAATTAATCGTTATGAGTTCTTTCAAGAATCAATTGTATATTATCTAATGTCTGATAAATAACTCTAAAATTAGGGCGGTCACTAGGATGGTGGTTCCAGCATTGTTTCATTAGATCATAGACACATCTAGGCGTATTGTCAGGACATGCAAGCACATTGCCATCTTTTAGAAACCTGACTACTTCTTCATGGGTCATTCCAAAATAAGGTTGAAGTGCAAATGAGAATATTTCCCAGAGGCATACCCCATATGCCCATACATCTGACTCTAATGTATATTTGTTGTAAAGAATACTTTCTAAAGGCATCCATCTCACTGGAATAGCATCATGTTCATCTCCTTTGTAATAATCTTGTAAGTATATTTTGTGTGATAAACCAAAATCTGCAATTTTTACAACCATTTCATCATTTATTAGACAATTTCTTGTGGCCAAATCTCTGTGGACGAACTTGCGATCTGATAAGTAGACCATTCCAGAAGCTATTTGTCTAGCAATATGTAGAAGATCTAAGTGACTTAGAGGAGTGGCAAGAAGCCTTAAATCTTCTCTATTTTCAACAGCAGGTGGATAATTTGGGGCTGTACTGCAGGCACGTAGGTACTCATTTAAATCACCTTTTCCCATAAATTCAAATAATAACACATAGGCCGTCCAATGGCACATACACCTAACAGCTTAACTATATTTGGATGGTCAAAATCAGCCAATAAACAAGCCTCTCTTTCAAAGTCTAACTGTAGATCATGTGATGCTTCATCTTTAAGCATTTTAACTGCAACTAATGTAAATTCCTCCTCTGGCACAAGCCCAGGAGCTTTGGCTTGAAAAACTCTGCCAAATGCACCCTGGCCAAGATCTCTGATATATATAATATTATTTCTAGGGAATTCCAATTTTTCCAGTTTGGGATTGAGTTGGGCTCCAGTGGTGTGATATGCTAAGTTACTTGGGAGTTTGTCGAGATCAATATCCATATTTTGTACATTCCTTCTATTGGAAATATTACACTTTGAATAGTGATTTTTCAGAAAATAATGGCATAAGAGGGCCACCAATGCTATTCCCAAAATACCAAAAAGTCCTCCTACTGACAGCAGCAAAACAAATGATGGTGTGAAATAATTCTCCATTACTATATTTGGTCCACTTATATAATCAAATTCATCAGAAGAATTGGCACATAATGGAATATCACAATGCTCCCAACGCACACTAGAATTCATAGTATAGCACCAAGGCTTGCGCTCCTCACCACCAGCATTCCTACAATAATTTGATGAATTCTGAACTTCAGGGAACACCAATGGAGGTCTTGCATGCAGATGTGGAGATTGTGACTCCCACGCTTGACAGGCAAGTCCAGTTTCTGTTACATTCATAGTTCCCTGATAGAAACGACCATTGCCTCGAATGCATGTTGTTGTCACTTGGCTATAATCAATATCAGTGATGCCTGTATTGTGACATGTGACCTGTGTTCCTTTTCCAGAAAATTTTGGCAATTTTTCACATTCCGGAAATCTAAAATGTCCTCTGGATTCAAAAAAACACCACGGCGTTTTAGCTCTTCACTAACAATCCAATCGTTATAGCAAAACTGCATTTTAACAGC
>PQWD01012715.1:0-15758 GCA_019425675.1 Leucinodes orbonalis | reverse complement strand
TACACCAAGGGTTCCGAGTTTGATCCCCGGCAGTACAAACATTTGTGTGCATGAACATGTCTGTTTGTATTGGTCTGGGTGTTTGTATGTAAATGTATTTACTTACAAAAAAAGTATATTAATATGTTATACTTCTTATACGAGCTGCACGCTTAACTTGGGACTAGATGGCCCTGTGTGAATGTCAGTTGATATTTATTTATGTATTATTATGGGAGATTTGGCGGTAACCGTTCTTTTGAAAGACTTTCTTAATGAGTACTAACCTGGGATCAAAAACTTCCATTTCCAGTCCCCCCCCCCAAACCCAATAAAGTTCGACAACACTTGATTTGTCACAAGCCTCTATTTCGGTGGATGTTTGTGTAAGAGATAAGATTGATTTGGACACAAAGTTTGGAATTATTTGAAGCTAAAAAAGGCAAACCATTTAAATACTTTACCATAAACTTTTTTTTAAATTGAACGTATCCATTGACCGTGAAACAGGGAAGGAAGGCAATTTATTAATTGTCACGCGGGGTCTCTTGGGGCATCTAAATTGTTTTGTAGAGGATTTTCTTATATTCCGTAGGCTGCTATTATATATTGGTACTTGTTACGATTACGATTACATTCACTACGACAAAGTTGACAAGCTTGTAGTGTATCATTATCATCAGCTCATCAAACGTCCCCACTGAGGGCACGAGCCTACCCATACGCGGTGTATAGGCCTTAGTCGTTCACGCGGGCCCAGTGCAGGTTGGACGACTTCACGCACAACCTTTGAATATCTTCGCAGGCGTGCGCGCAGGTTTCCTCATGATGTTTTGCTTCACCGTAAGAGCGTCGGATAACGTACATATAATTTCGAAATTTCGAAATCATATTGGTACGTTACTTCAGCCCTTCCGGTATGAGGGCAACAGTCCACACCATTGAGCCACCGACGCTCTTGTAGTGATGTATGTGTATAATAGCAGTATGTAATTATCTATTGTCATTACATTAATTAATTATCCCAAAGCTCGATGTATTGGAGCACCCACGTCAATGCTAACGTCTTGAGAACGTTTCCGTTACGACGTCCCTAAATTAACTCTTCGACCCAGCATCGAACTCGTAAATGTTTGAAGTAAATTATATTTTGATGGGCCGATCAGTTCGTTAAATAATATCAAACAATTTATCAGTAATATAGATTGCATCTAGTCTGTTGTAATTTTGTTATACGTCATAAACGGTGAACCACTATTTACTCATAATAGAGCTGTAGTAGGTGCCTAAGTAAAAAATACATTTTATGTTACTTGATGCTGCGGAACCGTCCACAAGCGAGTCCGACTCGTACTTGGCCATTTTTGTATAAATATACATTTTGTACAGAGAAAACATCATGACCAATATAAGCTGATATTTTAATGCACACAAATTTAAGAAAGATATAAGTAAATTATTTTGTGATAAATATCGGATAGTATAACGCTAGGTGAGTAAGAAGACACAGTGCACTGAACTCTAGAGAATAATTTAAGGCTATTTATTAAACTTAAGGTAGAAAAATGGTGTTTGCAAAAGTGGGCCTTCCTTCCAAGCACCACCTGCTAAGTATCGGCCTGTAATTTATGGCGACCGGAATTAAAACGTGCGTAGAATAAGTTTCTATGTAATAAATAAGTTTTATATAATAATTCAAACAAAATGAACGCAACGCGATTGTAGACTACGCTTAGGTAACATGCAAGTATCGTAATAAACAATCAGCTGGACTGTTGCCTTCCGATCTGGAGGTGCAGGTTCAAATCCCTCCACATACCAATGTTTTATAAATATAAATAAAATACATAAATATAAATGAAAATATGTACGTTTATCCGATACTCTTCCAGTGATGGAAAACATGTGAGGAAACCTGCGCACGTCTACCAAGAGATTCAAGGGTGTGTGTAAAGTCAGCCAATCCGCACAGAAACAATGAAATCAATTGTATCTGTCTAATGATCTAATCTGACTTCTATAATGTCGCTGGTGTTCAAAAGTTTAATGAAATTGGTATAAAAATTGAAAGCCTAATTTAAATACTGTACTTTTAATGAAATAAATTATAATTTATCTGTACTCAATTTCATTGAGTCTAATTAAATGCTAGGTACTTCATCGTCCAACAGACACTAGACGTTAGTACTCCGCCCATATAGATGACGTCTTACATTAGCGCTTAAGAAATCTAATTTATGCATAAAACTTATTTTAAATTGTATGCATGTAACGCTTGTATTGTACTGAACAACAAATACATCGCTTGATAGTATATATAGCATAAGAAATGTGGAATTGTATACGTAACAGTCATGCCATAACTTGATAATTTACAAAGAGTGACAAGTCTCAACTCAAACAACTCATTGTATACGAATACCTTGTCAGAATGTGAGTTCAACTGGTTCAACATTTAATAAGGGTGGGATTTACGTAAATCCCAGCCGCCGGGCGACCCATTCATTATTTTTGCTACATTTACCCGCTCTCTTGGATTGTTCTCAGTTAGAGATTCGGACCTAGCCCACTGACCCACGAATACCAAGAGTAATTTCCGTTTCACCAGTCACAACTGACTCACAACGTTTCGCCCATAGACATGTTTCGCTCGTACTGTAAATTTCTATTTATTCCAAAGCGAAAGGTTCAATTTTCAAAATTTCTTTGGCATTAACAGTTTCTTTGAGGCTACTATGTATGTGATTTGCCTTAATGAGACCTTAAGTATTGCTTCTTTTTTTCTGAATAATAAGTTATATTGAGTTGATGCTGATTATGATTTACTAATAAATAATCCTAACATTTTGAAATCCAACTTATTGAAATTTGTCTAATATTTTCTAACGTTACGTGCAAATATTCCTGTGTCAGCTCATACAGGGTAAAAGTGCACACGAGCTCATGAGTGACGTTACGGTCGGGGAGGTCAGCGTTGAAATGGCTGCGAGAGTGGGAAAAACTCTCGTTTATTTTGCGAAGATAAATGAGCCTGTGTGGCTGGCTATAGCAGTGTTGCCCGACTCTAATAAGACTCTATTCATTCAAAGTTAAACACCCGATTGATAAAAGGGTTTGAATGTTCTCAAATCGAGATATTTAACTCGGTTGTGTCAACTTTAATGCACGACAGCAGCGTTTATGTGTTTTCGTACGTTTAAGCAAATCTACGCAGCACTTATTACACGTTACATTTAAGTCAAACATGTTTGTATGCTAACGTATCTCGAAAACTCTAAAATTAGGTATATTGAAAAAACGTGACTTAACGCCAAATATTTTTTAGAACTACGCAATTGTTAGTTAGCACCTAATATGTATTTACTTCTTACTTTCGTATTTTCACTATAATGTTAAGTTTATATACACTCTTATTCATTTATATTAAATACATAAGAGTCTTATTATATTTTACATATATGTATTTTCTTTCTAAGCATCAATGGAATGAAATGGAATATCTATATATAGAAACGTAACAATTTCAAAAAACAGATAATCCAAGCAAAATAAATGAGATAACACAAACTCTGAAATGGCGTATTCACTTTAATAGACAATTCATTTAGTAAGCAATCAAGAAGTACATACAAGGTATACGTACAAAGTCTATGTATCACGATTTCACAAGAATATTTGTTTTGGCTGAGGCACGATCGCCGTAATCCGGGACAAGCTCCAATAGGAAGCCGCAATTAATAAAACTCCTTGCCACGTTTTTCCCAAGGATTGCTTAAACTTGCCATGAAAAGCTATCCTAATGTGTGCCTTAGAACTTGTAAATAAAAAGAATTGTCGTTCGGCCATTTTGTTCGTTCGTTTCTTTTTTTTCTTCTTCAAAGTTCAGTTCAGTTTTAAGGTGCCAGTTGGCTTTTGTTTGTTTTAGCTACATTGTTTTCTTGAGTTGACCAAAAATTTGAAGTTGATGGTCAACTACCATTCGCCAATTTTCGAGAGAAGCTGTGAAGGCCATCTACGGCCAACAAACAACTTAAGGTTAAAATGAAAAGGCTTAAGGCACACATTAGGAAAGCAACGTATGTGTCAAGCAGTTCGGACACTTTTTGTTGAAATATCGCGAGTTTGCGATTGTGCAAGTAGTTAGTTTATTGCTGATAGATGCTGCCGAAGCCTTTGAAAATGAAAAAAATGAAAATGAAAAGTGTTTATTCAGTTTAGGTCCTTAAAGAACACTTATGAATGTCAAATGAAGCTACCACTGGTTCGGGAGGTAGTTTTCCACTGAGAAGAAACCAGCAAGAAACTCAGTACCAGCAAGAAACTCAGTAAACTTTGATGTGCGAAGCATGTTGATACCATGAGATGTGATCAAATCGACGCGATGGACGGAATGACCTAATCACTCAATTCATTAATAGTTACTATTGAATTTAAATTGTATTCAAAGTTTTAAGTACTCTTTGTTTATTTAATGTTATTACATTATGATACGTAACTTCTAGATTGTTCTCCTTTTGTTCACTTCGGATGTTGCTACACAGACCATGCACTTTTTAGTTTTTTCCCTAACTCCGTTGACAGATGCGCATTGCGCGCCAAATTTCTTAATATTTTCTGGTTTCCTTACAAAATCTGGCCGGATTTTGACACACACTTTTGATGTATGCGATACTCCGTCCGTATTTCTTTATACGTCCATGTATGTGAATAAATTACTCCTTGATTGACAATTTGACAAAAAATCCGGACAGTTGTTTGTCGAGATTCTATATTATTTTTCCCGCTATAACATTCTACGAAAGCCATTGAGTCATTGAAACCTTTTCCCTTTTTTACCATAAAACGTATTAGACTAAGTGTATACATAAATAATATTCTATTTTTTTCTCCCCTTTACTTTATAATCCTATTGAGAAACTTCTGTATTTTCTTGGTAGTAGGGCAACTGTCAAATGCAATCCGATTTAACGCAGGCTTTCTTTGTTTTCCGTCAGATTTATCATCAGTCTCAGTACTTTTAGGGGGTGGAAAATAAAACCTTTCCTGTTGTGAATACGCAAAATTTATTCAAGCTTCAATATAGGCGCCCATCCCATCGCACTGTGAAAAGTAAATACATTTCTTACAAGCTTATACATACGCGTATTAGAATATATTTGGTCTGAAAAACCGTAATGATGATGTTTGTTTTGTGTAAGGATGAACATTTGTTCCGAATCTGTGTATAACCGACCAGTTTATTTTTTACAAATGTATTTTAAATAGTAAATTTTTATGCTGGGCTCATTTTACGGATAAATTTGTCATAAAAGATCATATCTGGGGGCACGGTAGTGCCCCCGGCAAGACGAGCCAAGCGAAGCGCAAGGGCACTACCTTTTCTCCAAGTGTTTCGTCGTTGTGAAGATGAAAATTGGTATGTACTCTATTTCTAGTATATGAATTAGGTCTTCAGTAACTGAAAAACCTATTAATAAGTCCTTAAGAAAAAATAATCTCTAAAAAGACTGCCTTTACAAAAATAAATGAAATACACACTGTATAAACCATAGACATCCGAATATACAATTAGACTGGACAAGCCGCCAAGTTTATAGGCAGTCCCAGTGTCGCAATTTCTTTTCGGTTGCTTCAGCTGTGAAAAGTTATTATATTTCTTGGTAAATTTACTGATTCATTGCGATGATAGCATGTTACAATTGCACAGGATGGCATTTTGGGAAAAAACGGTAATTTCTTCTAATATTCGTGCGTCTTGACTCGTCTCACAGAGCGTAAACTGGCAGCTAGTGTATGCTCGTTGAGCTTACATTTGTCGCACTTAAAAACGCGGCTTGTCCCATCTCCTGTATTGGGAAATCTGTGGTATAAACCTTATGTGGTCGTCTTAGCAATATTTTACATGAAATGTTTTGGTGGGATTAATAATACAAACTATACCGTAGCTACTTGGTGACTTACTCGTAATAGTACTACAGGAAATGCAAATACCTATGTATTTTTATGCGATGTCAGAAAGTTTGGAGTGTGGCAATACTTAAAGTTCGACAGGTCGTAAATAGGTGTTTTCCTAATCCATTCGGCGTCAGATGTCTCTGTGCGGCCCGCCCCCGCGCCAGCCGCGCGCCTGTCAGTGGGTGTTTGCATCTCGGCCTTTCTATACGCACCCGGGCCACCGCCGCGAACCGCGTTTAAAAAGTTATAACACGATTAAAAAACTTTCACGCCGAAAAAAATAAAACCAAGGACAATTCATTAAAACTATTTATGTCATTGGTAAAATCTTTTTTTAAAATATTAAATATTTGTTTGTTGGTAATAAAATAATTATTGAATTAGAGTTTGTGATTATATTACATTCTGAACAATAATAAGCATCTTATAAATATTTATTCAAAAATTGTATTCATAAAAATAGTGATGTCTCGTTAGTAAAATTAATTGTGGTAGACTAGACGTGAGACAAAATATACGTAGTAGTTTTAGTAATATACATCGAATATCATAAAGTTGGAATAGTATTTTAGGCACAAGTTCTGTAAATATCGGTATGTATGATGTAAACACGAGAAATTCTTTAAACTTTTTTACCGTACAGTATTAAGTAATGAAAAATCTATAAAAAACCCGATTTTTATTGGTGTTGCCATACGTTGCACAGAAAATGCAAAAGAAAAATGTAAAGGGTTATTTTATTGTCAAATTAAGTACTTTTGTTGACAGCAGATCGCCTATTGTTTTAAAGCCTTAGGGAAATATCGGCGAATAAAGGGAGATCTTTTCTTAAATAAATTAAATACATATTACGGATTGTAGAAAACATTTATGGAAAGCATGCCATTGGCTATAACTGCAAAAGTATAAAAAGCTATCGTGTACACGGCTAGATAATGGCTCTCCTAGTGACATAAATATTTATGATTAATAATAATAATATAATAAAATTTATTTATTTCTCACCACAAATGACACACAAACACAAATTACAAAAATCCTTAAAATTAACAAAATAAACCGTTTAAAGCCATTCGTGGGAGACTCGTGCCTATGTAGGTTCAAAGATCCGTGATACAGGTCACAGGCCCATCACATAAAACTCTCCTAGTGACATTAATATTTATGGTTTTTCTTACCGCTTTGTTGGTTCAATACGTGTCGGCGGTACGATACAGCCTCGTGTGCTATTTGGTTGGTAGTACCACGGCTTCAATAGGGCAAAGGACTGACGGATGTACTGGGCTACTTTTTTGATCTGTGAAAACGACATATTTTCAGATATTTTCTATCCGCTCAAATGTAATAACGGAAACACAATAAACTTATATTGTTTGTGGGGCTAGTTATCCCCGGCGAGTCTTCGACCACCTATGACCTATTTTGACGACCCATTTGGTGTAATGATTAAGACGTCGGCTACTACACCAAGGGTTCCGGGTTCGAACTCCGGGCAGTATAAACATTTATGTGCATGATCATGGAAAATATGGAATACCACAAAATAATAAAAATTTGGCGCGCATCTGTCCATAGAGCCAAAGATTATGTAGGTTAAAAAAATCTAAAAAAGAGCACTGGCTGTTGTGAAGTTTTTCAGAAAACTGCAGTGAACTAAAGGAAAATCCAAAAATTACGTTTCATAGGTAAATTAACAATTCAATTACATATTATTAGTTTAAACCATGGATGTGAGTGTGGTGGGTCCAATTATCAACTGACGCGTTTTTAATATGTTTTTGTAAACCAAATATAAATATTGAATCGTTGATATAACAATAAAAAAAAACAGTGGCACGTGCCCGTTTTGTTGGGAACCTGGCAAACCTGTCCAAGTTGCCGGTTTTTTGCCACCCATCTGGTCATGATGTGGATATGTCGTTTTCTATAGTGCGGGTGTAACGTAACCCCTATAATTAGTTAACGTTTTCGGCTCACTCATTGTGAGGTTGCTTTGCCTCTATTCCCTACGACTGTTAACTTAAAAATTAATTAAAACACCTCGTTGAAAGCCTAGTATTTTATTTTGGTTTCATTGAATATAATGATACTGGTAATACGAATATAATAAATTAATAAGAGCGTCGGTGGCTCATCGGTGTGGACTGTTGCCTTCCATTCTGGTGCAGGTTCAAATCCTTGCCAAGTACTAATGTATTTTCGAATTTTCTAAATTATATGTACGTTTATCCAACGCTCTTACGGTGCAGGAAACATTGTGAGAAAACCTGCACACGCCTGCAAAGAAATTGAAAGGTTGTGCGTGAAGTCGCCAATACGCACTGAGCCTGCGGGAACGACTAAGGCCTTTATACCCTATACGGGTAGGCTCGTGCCCTTCGGTGAGAACGTATAAGTAATAAGTCATAAAATAGTAATAGGAAATAAAGTAAATAAGTAATAAAGTACATAAGTAAATAAGTAAAAGGTAAAAAAGTAATAATAAATAACAGGGCTTACCGCGCAACATAGCTATAGGGAAATTGGGCCGTAACCCACCACGCGGGCCCAATGCAGATTGGTGGGTCAATGGCAAGTGATACCCGGTAATCCTACTAGCTACAGTGTCCTCATCCCGAAATATAAAAGTGTTACTTGGTGCAACCCTATTCCACGGGGCGATATCTGCCTATAAAAGATCTGGTACTGCGGCGGTACCTCAGTAGTTCGAGCCCTAGTGGGCGCCCTTAGTGGCCGTCCGTCTTCTTTCCTCGACAGGTCTCCGTAAGCGGTCTCGAGTCTCGACCGGAGCCAATCATACCACAGTACCGAGTCAATTACCTAATAGATGATACCCATCAGATTTACGCTGTATTGTTTACAACCGAAGAATTTACACCAAACACGTCAGTGACCTTTTATGAAAATAAAATTCAAACATCATACGTAAAACGTAGTAAACAAAAGAATATTGAACCGTAGTAAAACTTATCCATAATATTCTATTATTTTAACAACGCACAACAAATATGAATACCTAGCTAAAATAATTATCTTTTTGTAATTAAAAACAGCCATTACGTAACCCGGTGATTTTGACATTGGACCTCAAATAACCTTGTTAATAAGAGCAAAACAATTACGGGTTTCTCGAAATGAACAGTTACAATATAGGTGCCCAAATATAAAATGCTTTCTCAGTGATGAACCCATTGTCTACAAATCTTGACTTTTAAGAAACAACAGATTTTCTTGCTGGATTCTTCTCAATATAATACTACCAGTTCAAACCAAAACTATTTGACATTCATAAATGTTACCTATGAATCTTAACTTAAGAAAGAGTTGGATTTAGTTTACGTGTCGGTGTTAACAAGTGATCTTTGATGCGACAAATCTACAGAATACCAAAGTTTAGCCGTGGGTTCTGGATGGGGATGGTAAAGAACCGAAAGAAAAAATTATGCACTTTGATGGATTAAGCTGGACTTACGCGAGCCGTAAGTCCAGCTTAATCCATATGTTGTTAATCCTATTAATATAAAAATATTATATACATCTCTTCTTTAATCTTCTTCCACCTTGGAAAACTAATGTTTATGGTTTTGAAGCAAACAAAACATATCGTTGTGAGTTGAGGTAACAATAAAGGATACATGAACCTTTCATCTTAATTTCGCTGCGTAATTGCAGAGTACTTCTGACTAAATTAATTATATTATCATCTTACGGAGATTATGAATGAACGCGTCTAATTAAACTCTACATATAGGCTGCCTCGCATAAGATCTATACTATAACTGGCTAGAGAGCTACTTGACCTGTTTCATAGAATACTGCACAGACACTTCATTTTAAGATGCTTTTCCATTCATACAGTGTTCTATACAAAGTAGATTCAACGGGTTTCATTTTTGTTTGCTTAAATTAGATTTTATTTTTAAATTGATATTTTATATCGGTAGGTAGAGTCGGATTTATCCTAGTGTCGAAACAGCTTGTGTTATGAAATAATATTTGTTTTCGGTCGCCAGAGTAGATTATATTCCTTCAAAGAAAAGGTTCGGTTTTCTTTCAGACATATAAATTGCTCAATAACCGCTCCCTGTTATGGCACGAAAAATTAAAAAAAAAATTGCATGTATAACATCGGGAAGGAGGTAACTGACACACTGTGTCTTCAATTACTATTGTACATATCGTGCGATATGAGAAAATCAATCTTCCAAGTTTACGAAAATCAATTTCACGCTCCGGGACATTGTATGTGTCATTTTAATTTGATCCTATGTCATCAAGTAGCATCATCGTATTGAGTATTCGATTTGGAGGCAATTTTGTTGGCATGCCTGGTAGATAGTTACCTGTTTTGATGTAATTTTCTACGTGGACGAACATGGTGTAGGTGAATCCCTGATCGCGACGTCAACCCATATCAGAGACCCGTATGTACCTTAGCACAGCTGTAAAATCACTGGTCTTTGTTTGGTGTGCGTCCGATAGGTCAGACTTAAGTTTTGTAATCGTAGTACGAGTATAGTAGGTTACCATAAACAATTGTTTTTGCGGACAATATCTGGCACCGCGGTAACTATTTGGACGATTCCGTATTGAGATTTCAATGATTCAACCTATTGTTTACTCATTATGACTTTCTTTCTATGTTTATGTAAGCTTCCCACATCTTATTGTCATTTCCTAAAAGTACAAAACTATAAACTCTATTCGGAAATCTGTCCATCTTTCTTTTCAAATTTGTGTTCTAAGTTTTTTCACACTGGGCTATATTTTGAAGGTACTACGGTTTCTTTAAGCTTTCATAGTCAAAGATTCTTACGCATTTAATAATAAATGTTTTCTCTACTTTATAAATAAGCAACTATATACCAGATACTTATATTTAACAGGAAAATGTTTAACAAAATTTCTAAACATCTACATGAAAGTATTGTGTAGGAAAACTGCAAACTTTCGATCATAGTTTGCATGTTGTGGAATATGCAGACAAAATTTTCGTACATAACAGCCAGTGAAATGATTAACAAAAGGGGTTCGCTTTAGAAATTTTGATTATTCAGGTTTTACGGCAACCGCTGGGTGGGTGTAAAGAAATATAAGTGCCTGCATTTTGTGGCGAAAAAATTCACGAGATGCATCCAGCCGCACAGACATCCGCCCCACACAGCATAGCTATGGGGAGTTTTTTTTATTATCATTGTAGTTATTAACATCAGACCTATTCCTGAGATAATGTCCAGCGACTCTGTGGTTGAGCAGATATGTTGTTTTGCTCATATAAATCACGAGACTCGGTAAATTATCCAGATAAGCAAGCGTAGCTAAATTCTAATAATAGGATTTCATGGTTGTATTCGCCTCGTGTTTTACGATAAATGTACAAATCCAATGGAATATACATTTTTAGTTGTATTATTTTATTTATTTGTGTAAAAAATATTTAATAACTAATTTAATAGTTACCAATAATCACATTGTTGATCAAAATTATTCGGACCGATTTGATTTTTAACGTGTTTATGAAAAACTAAGAAAGCCTCACCCTGCATTCTCTATCGCTTGTAATACTGACAGTGTTTTGATTTTTCACAATTTTTCCTATTTCTGCGACTATTCCCAGTGGTCAAAGGTACACCTCGACAGAAATTCAAGTTTCGTTCACCATTTGAATGACTGAAACTCTTTCGTAGTACGATTAAGCAGACATTTTGCTGCTGCGGTCTCTATCTTCGCCCAGTTTTAGTTTTCTTTGTGTTCAAGAATGAGTTAATTATATTAAACAAGCTTTAATATCTGGCTGTTTTGCTCACATAAATCTCAAGACTCTGTAAATTATTGAGATAAGCTAACGCACAAAATGTAATGAGAAACTCGGGATTCTATGGGAACTTTGTTATTTATTGATTACATAACTGTTGTTGTCTGAACTTCAGGTGAAGGAGGCTGCGTTGCGTTATGTAGATAAATTAATAAAAATAATATAGAACGTTTTTGTCAGGGAGTTAACTTGTCTATCGTCATGGTCATTATGGGTCACTAAAACTCGCCAATTTTACTTGCCACAAAAATTATGTTTCTTTTTTACCAAGAGGCAACCGAGCATACAGCTCACCTGATTGTATGTGTCACCGCCATACATGAAAATTTACAAGACCAGAGGTCTAAGAAATGCGTCGCCTGCCCTTTAAAATATATTTTTTGACAATGCAGTGTTTCGGGTTCAAGCAGAGAAGGCAATGACGTTTCTGTATGCTGTGATACACATTTTTGCGTCACAATTTGGGAACTGTCATTATTCGGGAACTGGGGTACAATAGATATCAGTTCCTACGTACAACCAACAGAGCAGTATGTTTGATTGCTAACTCTTCATAAAATAATAATATCAATCGAACAATCTATCAGGAGTTCTGATGCCCCTGTGCAGAACTTAAGTAGTCCTTCCCAAACAGCACGGCTATTGGAAGATAAGGCTGATTACACACCTCCACAGATCACATGGCATCCACATAGCGATTGATTTTATTGCCTTACTGATTACCATCCCAAAATAATCTTCTCAAGCACGAATGGTCTCGAGATTTCATTTTCGGTCACCATTCGATGACCGACCACTTGAAAATAATAAACATATTGTTATATTATATTATCGTTTGGTTCTGGATATAACCGTTGTTCTGTAGCTTATTATTTGCTCACGGCATTATTGTATTAAATGCTAGTACTAGTACTGCCGCCCGGAGCGTTGTGTGGACGTCAATTTGCGACTGAATTCGTTATCTCGCATCATCTCAAATTTTTTATGAGAATGTGTGCAAATCCATCTTTATATATTGGTAATTGTGAGTTAAACATTGTATATTTATTTAAGATATTTATACCTGTTACACATGGTTTGCAAACTTTAAGCAAATACTTAATATTTAGCCCTTTGGCCGTCAATGACGCATTAATGAGCGAAGGTATATATTGTCTGGATTCCCGGTATTCAATGTTCGTGTTGAGGTAATTCGCAGATCATCTAATATATAGTAAAACTATGTCCATAAGTACCTATGGAAGAGCTTTGATTTGGCTCTTATTATTACTCTACCAGTATGGCCTCACAGAAAAAATATGTCTATCGGTGATTATCTGACAAATACATTATATATTTCTAATAATCAAAATTTAGTCCTATATACCTACATGTTTTTATTTTAGTATATTATTTAATTAAATGAATAAATTAACTAAACAATTTTAGCCTCATTAAAAAGTTCCCTGAACAACTTATTTTTTAAAGTTTGACCTTAACTTGTGTGTCTAAGTCTGTTAATTAATAAGTTGTTGCAATTAGCATTGTCTGTGAGAGCGAGGTTGGAAAAGTTTCTGTTTTTGTGCCTCTGGTTGTGTGTTTATCTGTACCGCCAAATGAGTCAAGCAATGTGCAAGGCTTACTTCAGATCAGAAACAAAATTTTCGCATCATCTCCATGTCGGTAGCGAAACGTCGAAGTCATACATATTTACTGATAGGAATTTGTTGACGTTAGGGTCGGTAGAGTTAGGCGAGAAGATTCATAAGCTTCAAATATAGAGTCAATATGAGACCTCATATCTTTTTCACAGGTTAACTTCAGTAAAAGGTGGTCATCAACATTTACATGAAATGTTTTTGATGTTTAAATGTTTGGATCAAATAGACAAGTATGTCAAACGTAACGTTGCAAAATAATAAAAAAATGTATCATCGTCTTGTGTTGTAACAGAATACAGGTGTTTAAAATTGTTGTAAGTACGAGATAGAATATATACCAGAGACTCCTTTGGGATAAGTATCCCCCTAAATGTTATTCTTTCTTCTTTCCTAAACATAGATTTAAGCAAACGGTATGAGCCTCAGTATCCATAAATGTTCTGTCATATCTTTTACACGTATCGAAACTCCCATCTTATTTGACTACAAAATCGATAGCATATTCTTAGAACGAAAAAATGTTATACGCGACCTAGGTGTTGTTTTCGACTCGAAAATGAGTTTTATTATCATTACGAGTATATTAGAAATGAATGTAACAGATTGGTTGGTTTCATATGCAGGGCTACCAAAGAATTTAGTTCTGCAAACAGTCTCTTGCTGCTCTACAAGTCCCTGGTTCTCAGTCAACTCGAGTATGCATGTGTTGTATGGTCGCCACAGTATAATCAATATACTGAAATGCTTGAGTCAGTTCAGAGACGATTCCTCAGAGTGTTAGGTATTAGGTCGGGACTGAAACGTGAGCTTACGTCATATGAGTGCCGCCTTCGTCACTTCAAGATGAAAACCCTGAAAGCGCGTCGTAAACTTCATGATCTAAGCTACCTACATAAATTTTTAACTCTATTATGTCCACCACTCTGGTGTCTGATATATGTATTCGAGTCCCTAATCGATCTTCAAGGCTTGATCGACTGTTCACTGTGTCCCTGGCAATAACAATGTATCATTTCATAACCCCTTAAACAGAATATGTCAGGAATATAACTGCCTCTCACAAAATGATACCGAGGCTCCTGACATCTGCAATTCGACTGTCACCAAATGGAAGAGCTCTATGATTAGGATTATAATTAAATTGTATTATAATGATTAATGTATATTGTTAATCTAGCAGTTATCAACTTTTATAACTTAGCTTTGCAGAATTTCCTTTTATTATATATAATGGTTTCGATAATCATGCTGTATACACAACATGCTTGTGGTGTTACAGTACTCCCAGAAACCTCTAAACCACATTCAATGTTTAAATTGTATTTACTGTAATGCTGTTTTGTGTATCAAATAAATAAATAAATATACAGACAAAAATATTATGTACCTATGTGGTTATAGTCTGGTTTTGTGTAATGTAAAAAAAACATCTATGCTGGTCGGGAAGGCCATTACCCTGTGGTGTAATATTAAGTACAGAATAAGGTATTATCATGGTTTCTATCCTTGTTAGCGAACACTGGACAGTGCCAGAGCATAGTAAAGTACCCTCAAACCCGTCGTGGATTCGTGTTTCTTTTATTTTTCGATTCGCAGCCTCCTATTAACACAACCTTCTGATCGATCTGAAGGTATTCAGATATTACATTTATTATTTTAAACCAGGCACTTAATTTATAATACAGAATGTAAATTAGAATATACTGATTTAACGAATTCGTGTAAGTGATTTAATTTGGGAAATTATTAAACAACCAATAGTTTAAAAAGGAAAATTTTACTAAATGAATGGTTAGAATAAATAAATAAACTAGGATTAATGATGCTTAATTTCAACTACGAGTGTGGGAGAAACGGAATTAGCAACAGTAATGGAAACGTGACTGTTGTGGTGAGCTCTAATTTCGGTAACGCCTGGAAATGGCAAAAACGCATTGTGTGCGCTTACACTAAGCCTATTTATGTGTTGTAGTTATGCTTTGGTACTCGTATATATATAAGATAATATAGGTCTTTCTGTAGGTAATAACTAGATGGTATTGCTCCAAGCTTTGCATTAAGGTAGCAAAGACTAAGTATTTTATTTATTAAATCAAAAAATCAATTCAAATCATTTTATTTGCATAACGAATGTTGAATACAGATAGTCAGTATTACATTAGGTCTCAATGTCGTTATACCGGGTCACTGTGTGCCGGTGTGCAAATATTATTATATTAATAATTACAATATTATTAGTAAATTTATATTAATAAGTTCAATACAAAATGGAATAAAATGAAATGTAATAATGAATAGCACAAATTAAAATGTCAAAGGCTCGTCGATCAATATTCTATAGGCTATAAAAACAATTGTCAAAAAGCAAG
>PQWD01012712.1:0-26721 GCA_019425675.1 Leucinodes orbonalis | reverse complement strand
TTTCAAATAACAGGGAGTTAATGCAAGGCGGTACGTGAATGTTCCTATTGATTAGTTGCAGAAATTCTGTAGCAATATATCTATAAAGAAATAGCTTTAACTGAATTATCAAAGACCAGGTTGGTAAATGTATCATCTGTTGAGGGTTATATGTTTATACTATTATGTATATCTTATTCTTGTTAATAAGCTTTTATTCTTTTAAAATCAATGAGTTAAATGCTCTAATTTTGTTAGGATTGGAATAGCTATCATGAAACTCCATTTCATCCCTTACAAAGTACAATATTAGACAGAAAATAAATGGTACTTAATGCACCGAACGGCGACAACGATGTAATGGAAATGGTTATAAATGAGCCGTTTTTCTTCGAGCCATGTAAATCACTCTGTCAATCTCATTTAATCGAACGCAAATAGAAATTTTCGCCGAGTTATTGCAGTTAATAAATAATATCATTTTTGTTCTTTACTTTGTTATTTTAAATGTTTTTTATTGTATTCATAAATGCTTTTTTGTAAGCCTAATTGGAATAGATTTTGAGTTTGACTAATTATACATTTGCAAATGGCCGCCATTGAAAGTTTACTTTCAGCATCGGTCCTTTAAGTCAATATCTTATATAGACTTTTCACTTCACTCTTTTTGAGGTAATCTGTTTCTCAACGATCCTTTTAAGGAAGAAAAAATGTTTTTAGATAAACTCAAGATGTAATCTTATCTTTTTTTTTCTAATATTTAAGGAATGAAAAATAGTAAGGACATTGTAAGAGTATTGTAAATCTGGAGATTTCCTTCACCTTCATTTTCAGGATTCAAAGTAAACGTTATCAGTCTAAGATGCAACCAACTAACGAATCGTGGTCTGCTAATACTAGTATATACTAAATTTTTGAGTAAAACAAATATGTATCATATTCTGGGTTAAGCCATGAAATCGCTTTGTTATCATAATGAATCTCATACTATGAAACCAGCATACAAAAATGATGGAAAGCGTCTTCGTAGCGCCAAACGCTGTATGTGATGATTCAGGAGCAAAACCAGCGCGAACATGAATAAAATTCAAATCCTAAACTCGCGCGAATTTGCGCAAACATTAAACAAACGAACACCATCGTTTGTCTAACGATTGGAACTTATTCAACATTAAAATTCGTGCTTTGCACAGCAATAGCGTCTAGTTAGCAGAATCAGAGGCACTTAGTGTATACAAAAAAATCGGATTAAAATACGGTTTTAGTGAATTCACTCGGACGCAGGCAACGTCCATGTTTAAGTTATAATTGCGGTAGAAGTCCGTACAAACAGTGATCTTTGTTTAACGAGCCGGATTGGATTCTCGACGCTAACAACAAATATACAAATGCAACTTCAATACAGTTCGGACCGTTCTGGACTTTGCGGCAAAGGGGACTCTCCTCTTGATTAGACGACTCTGGTAAGGACAGCCCGTTCCGCTGATATTACAATCAGTTCTATCCTCGTTCATTGTAGAAATTGTTTTGATACTCAACTACGGTTTAGCATTTAATATTAAATCGCAAATCTGCGAATTGGCCTTTTATAGATGCTTGCCATTCAAAATACATAGTAATCTATGTAGCCATAGATTATTATTTACTTGCCAAATATCTATCATTAAGTTATTTACGACATACATTTTTATGTTATGCTTTTAATTACGACCCTTTTTTTAACTTAATAGGCAAAAAAGAGCGTCGGTGGCTCAGTGGTGTGGACTGTCGCCTTCCTACCGGGAGGCTGAGGTTCAATCCCGACACGTACCAATGTATTTTCGAATTTTCGAAAAATATATGTACGTTATCCGACGCTCTTACGGTGAAGGAAAACATCGTGAGGAAACCTTCATGCACGCTGCGAAGAGATTCGAAGGTTGTGTGTGAAGTCGTCCAATCCGCACTGGCCCGCGTGGACGACTAAGGCCTAATCACCCTATACGGTAGGCTCGTGCCCCTCGGTGGGGACGTTTAATGAGCTGATGATAATGAATGAGCAAAAAAATATTGTAAATCATAACTTAATGTATTACATTATATAATCTGTGGTATTAGTATGAATCTACCGTATCATACCAATTATGCACATAGTTTGAAATTTTTCGTTTCAAGTACATGCCACTCATACCCAAAACAAAAAACCGGATGCTTTTGAAATCACTATCTAAATATATATGAACAGATCACCATGGGGATTATTGCATGTCGCCTCTTATCAGTGAATCAACTGTCTGCATCGTTACTTACAAAAATCACAATGGCCATTAAGAAGATTACACCATACATACAAATTCATTTATGTTCAACATTACTATTTTATCCTTCAACTACAGTTGGATTAACATTGATAATGGGCGATGCTAATTAAATAAAGTGCAGCCCCGACTATGGAGATTCTAATCCGCTGGTTGCACAACCATTTAGAAGAGTATAATGCCTCCTTTGTCTAAAGATACTTAGATGCGTTTGTGAATATTCCCCTTCGCTTGCAATGCTTATGTTCGTGTATTTATTTTATTAATATCATCTATGATGTGACCTACTGAAATTAAATAATTCTGCTCCAAACATAAAGTATATTTTTATGAAAGTTTAACAGTTCTTCAAGAGATGATCACTTTATTAGCATTTTAAATAAATTAATCGGTTAAATATACATTTAATTTGAGTGTAAGATAAAGCTCAGAACTTAACCCTTGTGCCAGTTCAATGAGTTTTTCTGTTATTTACGTCTGTGTAAAATAATAAATTATATTATTACAAGACAAGACTGGTATTATACGACTAATAGCGTGGATCCTTGCACCCTGCGCGCATAAATAAACTAATCGTGGGCTGAGCCGCGATGTTTTGCAATAGCTCCATTGTTTATTGTACTCAGGCGCAAGCTAAGCGTTCGGCATTTGTCGGCACACTCGACACATTCGAGGTTGTGAAAATAGGCACTACGTCAACTGTGATTTATTCACCTTAGCTCCTCTCTATATTTGACTCTAGAGTCTCAACAAAAGGACACAGACTTTCTTGGCGAACAATTCGTTAACATTTGAATGTAAATGTGAGTGCAAAAAAGAGTCAACTTCATCAGTTCGATAAAAGAATCCCAAGTATTGTGCACTCGTTTTATGGTGGAACAAAATGAAGATGGTAGGAATTGCGCTTTGTTTAACGGTATCGTTCCGTTGAAACTTCTACACAATCTTAATCAAAGTTTTACTTCGCAAAAAAGTGACGGAGTGTTGTTTAAATTTCTTTTCAACTTATTTATTTATTATTTATTATTTAAACTTAATGCACTATAAAAATACAGTACAAGGGCGAACTTAATGCCTAGAGGCATTCTCTACCAGTTTACCACAAGGCCATGCAGAAAATTAATAATAGGTGCGGTAAAAAATAATAATAAAGAAACTTAAAAAAATAAAGAACAGAAGGTTTAAAGAAACTAAAAACGATACTAAAAAAATAAAATAAAAAAATAACTCAAATACTTATACTTAAAACAATATATATAAATACAATAAAATAGATATAAATACATATATAAATATAGACAATATACAATATTAACTTACATATATATAAATAATAATATACAAATATATAAAATAATAAGCAAACACATTAACTATTCGAACGAAAATAGTCCAAACTTTCTTTTAAAGGAACTTTCGTACAAGATGCCTTATCTCTATTGGCAAGTCATTCCAGAGCCGCGTTGCCCGAAGTGTGAACGACCTGGACAAAAATTTGGAACGATGCAAAGGAGTATGAATACGGAGACTTCCTGATGAGCGAAGGGAACGATCATGGGTTTCGGACAAAAATTTAAATTTATCTTTTAAATAAGAAGGACATGGGGTTATTGATGATATTAAAGAGTGCACAAAGAAGTCTAGCGTTTCTACGTTGACGTATAGGGAGCCATTTAAGTTGCACCCGAAAAGTGAAATGTGGTCGTATTTACGAGACTGTAGATAAATCGGATGCAATTATTTAAAAGTCTGTCTAATTTATTTAGAAGAGTTTCAGAGAGGTCTGGATAGCAGATATCAGCGTAATCAATAATGTAAACTTATTTTGAACCGTGCTACTACTACTTTCTTACTAAACCCAGCGTACAAAGTTACAGCGTACAAAATGTACTTCATTGAAATTACTTTCATTATGTTATGTTCTACTTATTAGAAACCAAAGCATTTTTCTTTTCGAATTGTGTTTGGTTTACTATGTACATTTTTATTGAGTATAAAAATTCATACGAATAATATGTAGCTCAATAATTTTCGATATTTGTTACGTTAAAGTAAAGATCGCTTCCATAAAATAAACTTTAAGACTTTCGAAGCGTTGTTCAACAGCAAGGAACCTTTTTCCTTCGTGCTGAATCATCCAGACCTTCATTACTTAATCGACTCAATGTAAGTTGCAGGAAATTAGGTAGATAATCATGTTTAATCGTAACACTAATCACAACAATCTGTGCTCACAGAACTGTAACAGCGAACTCGCCTTGAGAATACTGATTTCTATTTTTTAACACAGGGCGTTTACCTAACTGTGTAGCAACAGGGTTTAGAAACTGTGCGGACCCTAGCACTAGTTCATTATACATTGCACGTTGAGCAGCTATTAATCAAAGCGCGAGTAGAAGCGCTGTCCCAAACTAGTTGGAACAATACAACGAATCATTGTTCGGGTTTGCAAAAGCGCGCACTGAATGCGTTATCTGCAAGAAATGCAGCAGATCGCGCTCTGCGGCCCGTGGGGAGCTTCCCACGTGCTCACTATAATTACTCGTTAACCAACAATTTACGCCTTGTGACAGCTCTGAATTAGCTTTGTTGTGTCTAATCACTCACTCAACCCGAACTCTCGGTCACAGCTGTAATTATGGCACGACTAAAACTAATTTGAATCATGGACCTTCTAAATTGAAGCGCTCCAAAAACATTACATAATGTGATTTTGAATATAAACAACAGTAAACAAAACAAAGAACCATCACACATTGTCACATTAATGCCGCTTAAATAACAAAGTTACATAAGGTTTTAACAATACAAGCTGAATGCGACTTCATTAATACATTAACATGAGTTGTCGTTACAGTTCATAATTCGTTCTGTAATTTGTCAGCTGAGCGTAACAGCGCCTCAGGACAAGATATTTACTTGTTCCGACACTCACGAATGACTCAATTTGTCAGAGCAATTTGTGCGATATCAATTTCTGTTGTATGTCTTAGTAATACAGTAAGTCATTGTTCCTGAGTATACCCATGCAAATCTCATTCAAACCCGGGGGCGTATCGCATTGAGGAAACATACTCTTATAAATATTTATCTATACAGTATGTGATACCTGTATAAATTAACAACTTATCACACACTTGAATAATGCAATGCAACATAATTGATCAACTTTATTGAACTAGTTATCTAGTATGTAGCAACAGCGCAAATCTAATTATGTTTTCAAAGTCTGGCGCTTTGTGAATTATTCAAAACACAAGTTTGATTAACAGTGGATGTTGCATAAAAAATGTGTGTACAATCAAATTATCATTATCGATGTAACCATAGTAACGTGTCACGAACATCATCATCTTGAATCACGAGAAGGTACGCAATCCAATTTCTGCGACGCTTGCGCGAAGTTACAATACAATTTGTTATTGAATGCTTGAATCGAGAGCGTCTGACACATTTCTTCACTGGACTATTTTCATCTTTGCGCAAAAGGTATTCGTCGATGGAGTATTGACATTGAAGGATCCGTCTCGATGGAACCCAATAGAATACTCGTAGATACGGGGAGCTTCACTCGCGAGGTACGCATTGCAAATTCCTCACAGTCCGCCGTCTCCAAGTATCAAATTTATTTTTATGTATATTTTTATTGTTTGCGGTTAGGATTGTCGCCTCCTTAGGGGCTGTTTGTATGCGGTCTGAGAAGAATTACGTGCGCGACCGAGCGGATCCACTTTAGAAGTAGCGATAAAACAATTTGTTTAGAAAATGTGCTGTATAATGTTGCATATGGCACTGTATGAACGGGAATCCTGTAAAGTAGCGTAGTTTTAGTGTTTATTTTATAGCTGAACGTGTCCATTGGGTGTACTAAAGGTTCACGGAGCGAGGATGAAATGCATTTTTCCATATGAAATGAGCGTACTCGTAGGTGCCTTATATATTCTGTGTAGCTTTGATCTGCGATTTCGTCCGCACGAAAAATTTTTGAAATAAATGATTTCCTTAGACTATTAATTGACTATTACACACCTGACTTATAGTTTAACTGATAAATTTATTGTTTTAACGTAAAGGGAAAGTAGACCCACAGCATATTTTAGTTTATTTTGTATATATTATGACTATTATTTTCTATGGTGGAATAAATAAATTTTATAATCAATAATATTAAATTCAAAGTATTGGTACTGCAAATCTGAGACTATTTATAATTTTATAAGTGACCCTTCAAGCACCTTCGGACACATCCATCAGGCACAAATTTATATGCTATTGTGTCCGTATACCGTATTGAATTATAAAAGGTGAAATTTGTAGCAAACAACTCAAAATAAATATTTGCGTGTAGATATGCGCAGCGCGGCGTAGCGCCGAACATTATGAATGGTCCCTTGATTGTGTAATTTAGTTAATCCCAACCTAATTGCACGGAGCCAGTTTTCAATTTCATATCCGAGTGTTGTCAACGTTGTTTTCGCATAAATCATATTATCTCAACCGTGTACCAAATAACAGACACAATTAGGCGTCTGAAAATGCTTCATTTGTAAAATGGATGCAGAATAAGTTATTGAATAATTGACTAATTCAGGGACAAAGCTTACAAATTATTTTACTGTTTCTAGCGGTTGAATGAAAGATCATTAAAGATGATTTAATAGAAGTACTTTGGATAAATTGATGACTATAAATAGATACTATTAGGACTAGTGTTGGTGAAATGTACCAAGTTTAAATTCTACTCATATCATCATCAGCTCATTAAATGTCCCACCGAGGGCACGAGCTACCCGTATAGGGTGATTAGGCGTTAGTCGTCCACGCGGGCCCAGTGCGGATTGGACGACTTCACACACAACCTTCGAATCTCTTCGCAGGCGTGCATGAAGGTTTCCTCACGATGTTTTCCTTCACCGCAAGAGCGTCGGATAACGTACATATATCATTCATCATTCTACTCATAGTTGTCATGTAAAAATAAAAATATACAATAATTCTGCGTTTCATTACAATGTTTATTAATAAGTTATTTTATTTTTTTATAATTTCAAATAGACACAAATTTTTAGACGCAAATCGTATTCATATTACTGGCTTTCTATTTAAAATATGATGACCCATTTGGTGTAATGGTTGAGACGTCGGCTATTACAATAAGGGTTCCGGGTTCGATCCCCGGGTAGTGCAAACATTTGTGTGCATGAACATGTCTGTTGGTATTAGTTTGGGTGTTTCTATGTATAATATGTATGTATTAAATAAAAGGTACCTATATAATAATGTTTATCCGTTGTTTAGAACCCATATTACAGGCTAATGCTTAGTTTAAGGTTAGATGTGTGAATGTCATTACATTAAAAAAAAACCAAACGAATCGATCACTCCGCTTACCAAAAGGTATGTCAAATGCCTGCTCCTAACTGGTGCAGTATTGAGGGAAACCTGTAACTGTAGACAGTAATCAAATTTAACACTGCCCTGGTGAAAGTACAAAGTACAAGCCGACAATCTCGCTCGACTTCATGTCGATGTTAAGTCAAAGTAAAAATCAACCTGCACCCATCACCAGAGACGACAAATCTTTAGTCTTTTATACCAAGTTCACTAGGTACAATGTATATGACATTCTTGACTTTACTTTTTCATTCATGTCATTTTTTTTCATGTGTGCCAAGATACGAGTTTCTAAATTTATTCTAAAAATGTAAATTATTTATTGTTTTTGCGATTAGTGCATACCATACTCATACTCTCTGTGCACGCCACTGTTTCAGTGTGTATTTACTTCACATCTCAACGGCTGCATAGATTTCGATTACACTATCATTACATCATTTATAACATATAGACGAAACATAGGCATATATCACTCCCGAATTCCCACGGGAACGGGAACGTCGCGGGTAACACCGCGACGCAGTGACACATTCTGTAATCCGCAAGTAATTAATGCGTAAATGAGGTTTGTATTTTAATTGGATCATTGTTTACGTATGTACGTAAAGCTGGTTTACAATACATCATTACACTATGGCCGAACACTGTCGCCGTAACTCGATTATGTGGAACAATGGATGCGCAATGGAAAAGTTGACATCGGATATTGACGATGGAAATGATAGTAACTTTTCATTGGAAACTATATAGTATACGAACGCCCAGTTTTTTTTTTAATTTAAGGCTTCCTTACTTACTTGGGGTGAAAATAATAAAAATGAAAAAAAGAAGAAGAAAATAGAAAAACGTTTATTGGCATAAACCACACATACAAAATTAACAAACAACAAAAAGGAAGATATCGTTAGCAAGTCATGATTTAAGGTGTATAATACTATAATGTTTTTATTGATTGTTTAATGAATAAATTATCCTTTAATAAATCGGAAGACATGAGTCATAATTCAATTATAAAAGCTGTTTTAAAATAATTCAGTTACAAAAATGTTATTTTAAATTAAAATATATTATTATTATTTTAATTAAAAAATAACATTTTTTAAATCCTTTTTTGTGATTTGTTCCTAAACAATTAAATAGTTTTATGCTGACTAACGTATTAAATTATAAAACTTTAATTTCGCACAAAATTGAACATTCACATAAAATAAAATGCTCACTTTTACAACTTAAGTCGTAAACAAGATTTAGCAGCTATATATCTATCCATTTCGTTAACCATTTCAGTCTGGGGAAAATAAAAAAATATGCGACCAACGATAAAGTTCATCCAAAATCTGCTTCAAATCGCTAAAACGAGTCAGGCACTGCTTAGCTTGAGTTGCAATTCCCTAAAGGGAATCCGAATAATTTAGTTCCTGTATTACGGAACGTGGAGTCACGTTTAGTCGCCTGAATCTAGCGAAATGTTTTCGACTGACAACACTACAGGTCCTTTTGAGCGGATTCAGGAAACTGCGCTTTGAAAGCAATCAAGCTGGTGTTAACGTTCAAAGTAATTTCTTTGGCTTCGTGCGCACCGATAGACGTCTTTATTACGTGACGCCATGGAAATCGGATTCTTTATTTATATAGCCCTACCACCATTATGAGGCAATGTATTCTCTTTAAAGTCTTAATAGATTAAAATGAAAACTCAGCTATACACAACATGAAATATTGACTTGTTATAAAAAAGCTTCAAATTGGGAAGATCCCGATTTTATAAGTTCAACTTCCCCAAGCTAACTTTGCCTTTTTTGTCTTCTTTATATTAAAATGATTGTAAGACCAAAGGTCGGAATAATTTGAATATACATTTCAAGATATAAACATATCAAATATATATTAATGTGCAGAAATAGGTATATATAAATACAAATTATTTTCATAAAAATCAATTATACTAAATCATTGATTTTTATCGTATTCGTAATAAAAGCCAGCTTTTGTGTCTTGCTGATACGGCACTAATTACTACTTTCGTTTTTTAGATGATCATAGTGAACCAAAGATCACTGCATCTTGATGGAAAATCCCCTAAACCTATTAAGTTTACCACATTACGGTCTTTTGTATTAACCGCAGGATACGAATTAAGTTGCCGAGACGATTTAAAATGGGATTTGTAAAGATTGCAGACAGTATTTTAAATTTAGCGTTTTCCTACTTATGTATGATAGAGAAGTTTTTGGGATTGAGATCATTTAAATAAAGGTTTTAGGCATTTTTAAATATTTATTTATTATAAGACGATGAAATGAAAGATAAGATAGCAACATAAACATGAATTGACAAGTGAATGTCATAACTATGTGATTTGGAAATTTAGATTTTTTTTCTAAAAATAAGCTAACTACAGATTATTTGGTAGCCATATTGAAAGCTTTACCAGTTACATACAATCAATCAATAATTACATATAATCTGATACATATATGATAGATTACATAGATCTGCTGTTCCAGACTTGAGACTACATAAAGTAGGTAAATCTTTTATAGGAAGATGTATAAAGTTTTTCAATAAGGTACCGCAAAATATTGTCGAGTTACCTTTACACATGTTTAAAGCTAGAATAAAAAACCGCCTTTCTAAAAAAGGGTACTATACTATTGACGAATATATTATGTGATAAAAATCCATGGTCTTGAACTGCTCAGTTACTTTAGTGTTAGTAAAATATCTGACAATAAAAGTCATTGTTTAAAAAAGGCTGTACTGTTGAGATTTCTTGGGTGCTTCTTTCTCAACAGGCCAAAACGCCGAAGCGCTTTTTTGCAAGTATCAAAATTCATTATTGTGCTTTACTTTGGTATTTTAAATGTATTTTTTGTATTCTTTTTGACGTTCATAATTTGAATAAAGAATTTTGACTTCGACTTTGATGCACATGTTGCATCAGATTTATGTTTTTTCAATATCACGTTTAAAACTCAACATATATTTACAGCGAAAAAATACTTTTAAGTGTTAATATTTTTGGTCTGCACACAGTCTTTTAACGATACTTGCTTAATATTTTCATCAACATCATGCAAAAAGGCCAATCGCAATGCAACTTCTGCACTCGTATGTTAATTAAATTTCCAGTGACGTGCATAAAATACATTTTTGCGTAGTTGAGTGGTGCAAATAAAACTGGCAAACGCGTGCACAGGGCAAAACCCAATTAGAGATTATAACATTTTACCCGGATCCCGCAATTTTACCCGGTTTTAATAGACCGAGGTGTTTTTATGCACAAACCTGGTTACGAATGCGAATGCTTTAGCGGCGGAGTAAGTGGATCGCTTTGTCACATTGCCCCAGCAAAATTTACATTCGCGTGTTCACTCCCAATCCTGACTAATACTATTAAAATCCTTTGACCGGACTTAAAGTGTAATATACATTGCATACGAAAAAATACTATTCAAAAACCTCTGCTTGTTGCATAAGTAAATGAATTAAAGTTTTTTGTGACTAACTTTACAAAAATGAAATATCATACTCAACCCGCATTATAGAAAATTGTTTGGCTTTTCAGTATTATCTTCTGATCTATCCAAATACAATTAATGATAACAATATTTACCTTAGATTTTACTCTGATAGTTTTTATTTAAGTACCTACAGCTTATAGATTTAATTAAATTTATATACTATATACATTGCTTATATAGTGTTATTAAACAAAAAATACTTTTTGTTCTTGTGACTAGGTTCAAAATAGCAATTTAAAACACTCTTTATTTAAATAATTACTTCTCATTTTCTATTAACTCAAACTATCGGTAAGAAAATGTGCGGTACAGATAATCTGACACTGTGACATCAAATGCCGTAGAAAATATATGGAAATCAGTCATTGAGATTATTACTTGTATTAAAATATTATGTAACCGAACGCACAAAACTTATTGTTTATACGCTAATGGAAGTTTTACGGTCCCTTATATAACCATTTCGTGTGAATGTGCGATGTGTCATTTTGACAAATTGGCACATTAACAATCCCTAAGTTAATTTCAACTATTAAAATAATTCTGAGAGTTTGAACAAAGTTACCTAACCCATTGTTTTAGACCCATGGGTTTCGCAAATTTAAGTAACGTAGGTATTCTTTATTAATTACGCATTAATACTTATTAATGAAGAATTAATAAAATGAGATGTTTGTTATCAAACTTACAAAGAACGACAAAGGCAAATGCTATTTGAATGATTCAAAAGAGGAAACACTGGGGTTGTATACTAAAGATATTTATCAAAAATAAATTTATTTTAAACCAATTCAATTCATTTTTAATTGAACCTGATTGATATTGAACCAGAGTGATACCACCAACCGGCATGAAACAAAAAATGGGAGGAGGGATTTTTTTAAAATGACTAACACCGGTCTTCGGAGTTGGAAGCTTTTTATGGATTTTTGGCCTTCCTTTGCTATAGTAAAAATATTATTACATTATAAATGAACACTTTTTAATATGTAATAGTAAATATTTCCCAATTACTAACATAGCATAAAAGGGGATACAAATGTATTTTCAGCGTAAATTACTCACCCTTCAAAGCTAGAAACCATTTAGTTTCCAAGTTAGATTTACGGCCAATAAGCTACAACAACGTTAGCCGCAGTTCCTTGCGAGTTTATGCCGTTATAAATTCGGGCATGCCTACGCTTTCGATCCTCGCGATAATTGTAAAAACCATAAAGATACAGAGTACAAGGCTAAATTCGCTTTACGACTTACCACGTGCTGTGATTTATTAGCTACGGGAAATGTTTAATCACGCTATACTTAATTTTAAGTTAGTATATTTAAACCGAAAAAACCAACTAAGCGGTAACATTTACATGAAATACAATACCTGGACTTCTACAAAAAAAAACATACGCATAAATATTTGTACTGCACGGAATCCGAACCCTAAACTGAAACTTGACTTTTAAACCAACTTCGTTGTCAAGTCGGTAGTAATAGTTACTTGGCAATTAATGAAAGAAAGGAAAAAGAAACAAAAAAATATATTTTTGGAATCTCAAGAACACTCTATGCCGTTCCCTATTTAATTTTAACGTAAGCATTTCAGATATCGCGAGCAAGTTCAAATACTTAAACTGAAGTAGATACCTTAACCTTATTAATCATTATATCATCCTATTAATTACTATACCGATATGAATGTATAACAGATTTAATACGTTAGAATCATACAGAACTATGATATTAATATGAAATATTATTTAAGAATTTTATGTCTTCCCAATTTATTCAGTTTTTTTTAAAGAAAACATAGGATATACCAAACATAACCCGTTTGTTTATATAAATTATAAACCAACCTGCTGAAACGTATTTATTATGCTGTCGTAAAAAAACTTTGGTAACCATTACCCAGGTATTTTAGTTGATTGTTTCGGGCCAAGCTCGCACGTTATAATTACAGTTACTGAATTATAACAACTAACACTAAGCAAGCCTAGGGCTACCACATGTGTATATTGAAAAGCATGCATACCGTTAATACAATTAATGACGTTCTAGGTACCAATAAAAACCTAAACATTTACAGGAAATTACCAAATGTGACTACCATTTGGTGTATTGGTTGAGATGTCGGCTACTACACCGAGGGTTCTAGGTTCAATGCCCGGGCAGTACAACATTTGTGCCATGAACATGTCTGTTTGTATTGGTCTGGCAGTTTTTATGTATAATATGTATGGATTTACGAAAAAAGTATATGTTTATCAGTTGTTTAGTAACTAGACTACAGGCTTCACACTTAACTTGGGCTAGACGGCGCTGTGATTGTTAGTGGATATTTTTATTTAAAAAATACCCTTATAACCATAGAGCACGAATGTCAGCCCTAACCACGACGAATTCAGCTCTGCGTAATTACAGAATAGGTGCCATTAATCGATATGAACAATCACTGTGCAGTCAACATTTCCCCAGTGGCTTGTCTATGGTATGGTAGTAAAATGCACTGCACTAATAACTCAAAGCTAACAATCGGATTCATCACACGTCAATACCGTGTATAAAGATTGGTATTAGATGCTAAATACTGGTCATGCAATGCAGTTAGAGATTTACTGGATGTTTATGGATAGTTTAGCGTAGACACTTTCAAAGAGGATCACAACGCCTTTTTTACGCATTGACATACAATTGGGTACTTTTTGTAAAACTTTTAAGCTGATAATCTTCATATTTTTAGATAAGTTAACAATGCCAGCCAACCTGAAGCGTCAACTAAACCGCTTCATATTTATAATCTCGAAATGGGGATCAAAGTACATTAGCAAACAAGTGACGTAAATAATTATTTTAAAGTATCTAGTAAAGTCCCTCAACTGCCAATAAATACTCCTTGCATGTAAATGCCGTTTCTTCCTTAAACTGTGGCGGGAAAATATAATCTGTGGTTTTTAACTAATCAAGCGGTAATTCGCTGTTACAGAACGCGTGCCAGTTGATCGGCATGGAAATTAGCTACCGCCCTATGAAGTCAATATTTCCCCGGTGGCTTGTCGATGGTGGTGTAAAATGCACAACACTAATTACAATATACACCAGTAGCACATTAAGCATGCTTATCGGGGCTACGGCCCTCTAATATTCGCCCTAATTTCGGTAGTCCGCAACAAATCTGGAGTTGGATTTCGTGTTGTTTTCTATTATTTTGGATTTATTTAGCAGCTCAATATTATATATCACAGTATCTAGGGCAAATTGTGGTCAGCAGTGCAAATATGACTGCACCTGGTACCTGGTGTGGTGAGTACTGTATTTGGTATGTAAGTATCTGCAGATAGCAATGAGTTTTCAATTTTAAGAACAAAAAAGGGCGTGACATACGGACGGACAGACAGACAGACTTGACGAATCTTTAAGGGTTCCGTTTTTTGCCATTTGGCTACGGAACCCTAAAAAATCGTTCAATAAGGAACATTAAGTGATCTAGCCCTAATACACACTACATTTTATACATAGTTTAATATATGCAATTAAAACTACAATTACAAATTTATTCAATTTTAAATCAAACAAGTCCCCGTACATAATTATGCTTGCAATATCGAATTCAAAATACAAATTGCAAACTTATTTTTTATACGAGTAAGTATGTAATCCCCATGCAAAACACTAAAGGTAAAATATTCGGTATGTTTTCCAAATATATGAGCGGATTAAAGCCTCAATTTTCATTTAAAAGTTAAAATATTGCACCTAAAATGCTGCGATGTCGATCAATCGAGCGTCGGGTTGGATCGACCGTGGTAAGCCTTCCAAAAGGCTGTGCGAAATTTCATGTCAAAACTATGAACTCTTTCATCTATAAATATTTTGTGTACAAAAAAAGTCAGTTAATTGATCCTCAATCAATTTATTTCTTATACGAATATAAATAATCATCATCAGCCCATAAAACGCCCACAGAGGGGCACGAGCCTACCCGTACGTGCGGTATAGGCCTTAGACATCCACACCCAGGGGTCCACGGGCCCAGTGCAGATTGGCCGACTTCACGCACAACCTTTGAACCTCTTTCACAGGCGTGCGCAGGTTTCCTCACGAGCATCATTGATAGCGTACATATAATTTCGAAAATTCGAAAACACATTGATACGTGGCGGGTTTGAACCTGCACCTTCCAATCGAAAGTCAAACATTGAGCCACCGACGTTCATACTAATTTATACACAGTCACAATTCAACTAAGATTAGAAACATAATTTCTTGAAGCAAATTATATAAAAAATATGATTCCTATTCCATATATCTTCGTAGCATAGCAGTATTACTAACAAACAACAATATTATTATTTTATTTTTATGAGAAGTTCAAAGTTACGTCTTACTTTTGTCAGATATATAACAAAACAATAAATTTCATGCTTGCACTATTAGCTGTTGCCTTGATTATATTTCTCTATTTACTAACTACGAAATCAATTGATGTCGTTACTAACAAAAAGCTGCATCGCCGGCACAACCGCGTTAAAGTTTAACGTGCTATCGATAAGTCTCAAATGAGTACTTACGACACACTTACTCTTTTTAGAGCTAGTATCGAAATTAACCATATCATCATCATCATCATGATGTTGAGACGTATATTCAAAAACATAACATGTTTATTCAAATATTATTAAGATCACCATTTAACAATGTAACTAAAAAAAAGTACAATATGTGTGAAGGAACATGATCGGTGAATAAATATAGGTAAATAACTAAGTTGAACAATTCTGATATTAAAAAGGCAATTAGTCGTAGTACGTACGTGCGTTTTAGTTTACTTCATACATTAATAAAGCACTCAATGTATCCAGGTGGTTTCATCGCACCATTATAATTCCCCGTCAATGGAACGGAGGCTGCCACTCACATTTGATCCGCATCGATTAGCCACGTTCAATGCCCGGTACGACCACGCCAATGCACTTGATTACCTGTCATAAAGCAACATAAGCAAGTCACATTATGTGTTGATACTAAGACAGTACTCAAGACAGTTCTTATGATTTCGCGAATCGACACATTGAATCAAATCCATTGTTACAAATTAAATAGCGTAAAAAAGTCATTTCAAATATTTATTTTCCTATCAACTTTTCGGTAATTTTACAGATACTGTGGTCACTGGAAGACCGATTATATTTTTGTCAATGTATTTAACTAGATAACAGAAAAATTTGTCAACTATTTGTAAATGTACTAAATTTACTGTTTTGGGAGGTTCGTATCTAATTCTTAATAGCTATGCACCTGAACATGTAATGATAGTTAAAAACATTATAAAAAAATATAAATGAAAATTCAGCTGTAGCGCGCTGAAAGAATGTCCAGGATTTTATTACGGAAAACATGCAATTTGCAAGCGAAAATATCCAAAGAAAAGTGCTCAGAGATTAATTAGATTAGAAAATTAAAGACGACAAATTCTTGTATTCATATGTTTCGTATCAAATATCTCCAATTTATTTTAAAGTATTATAATACCATAGATTCCAACAGTCCAATCAAACCGTAGTGAATGTGAGATGATTAGACGTAGAAACGGCTCTATTGTTACATGCAACACTATGAACTATCAGTAATACAGTACGGGACTCGGTAATCTTCGCCTCACACGTTCGAATCCCTGACTATAACGCCATCGAGATGTGTGCATTGCCACTAAAATTGTTGCCTTCCATAATGCTAGAGCAACGTTTGCACACTATCTGACGCAACCAAATTGTTCTGCACCATTGGTGTTGATATTTACTGTTTCGGTAACCAGCTATGATTGTTACATTTACGTGAAGTGAAGACATGGGTTTCATAAAATTTTAATGCATGGGCTGAAAGCTTGCAGCCTTCTTGCCCCATTACATAGGCTTCAGGTACTTGTAACTCCTAATAATATAATCCTTCGAAATGCTGAAAATAACATTATCATATAAAGTTCCCAATATGGTATCAGAAATCATCGGATTTGAACCCTCAAGCCCTGGATCGTAAAATAATATATTCTCAAAGCTACTAGAAAGAACTAAACCAGTAGTAGGTAGTATAATGATGTCATGTTTTATTATAATTATATAAAGAGGTAGAACTAAATTTGGTAATGAAATCTATAGAATGGTATTAGTCAATGGTACAAATGACACTAGGCGGATATTCCCGATAAAGTTTAGCTACCTATTTGATTATTAAAATTGTAGTCTAGTTTGTTTTACACTAAACCAAGTCTTCCGGCGTAAACTTAAGATTAACGGTCTTTAGCAGTATACATAAACCTTTACTATTAAGGGAATGATCCAAATAAACCTGATTTTATCATATTTGACACACTAGCACATAGCATAGTAAACATGTCACATAGATCGAAGTCTGCATACTTACGACGTGGGTCACGCCTGCCCATATTATACTCACTCACCTCTCACCAATATCTCAACGTTCAATCAACAAGCCAGTGTAGCTTCAATTGAATCGCCTAGCGTAAACCAAGCCTGCTCTTGTCTATTTGTCAGCCACCGAAATGCGTTCGATACTAGTCTGTAAGGTAATGGATTAGTTTTGCCGTTGGTATGGCGGAACTCGTATGTATTTTTCGGGTGGACCAAACCTGACTGATCGTCGTTGGCTCATTGTGGACATGGTGTGGACTGTTGCCTTTCAATCAGGTGCAAGTTGAAATCCCGACGCGTACCAATGCGTCTTTCGAATTTTCGAAATAATATGTGCCGATATCCGACGCTCTTATCGCTAAGAAAACATCGCGAGGAAACCCAGACACGCATACGAAGATATTCAAAAGTTGTGCGTGTAGTTGCCAATACACACTGGGCCCGTGTGGACGACTATGTATGACCCTAGAGACGAGATACGATAATTGAAGCTTGACTCTCACAGAGCAAAAATTTACAATTTGTGTGGCCACTCCTGTCGTTCTTGTAACGAACTTTATCCCCAAGTATATAATCAGATTCAAATCCGAATTTGGAGTATTCAACACGTTACGATGAGATTGGGTGAGAGAGATCGGGCATACCCCGAAATGTAGCCAAGGAAAAGCAAAAACACAAAGTAATACTATTTTCAAGCTTTGCGAAAACCAATCCCAAATCCGTTAATATCAGATCGTACCGAAATTAAAGCCTTGCAAGCCTGTTAGTGTCAAAATTGCTTCAAAACACAATTAACCAAATATCTTATATTATTCAACTGGATAAGTAAATGCGAATTGATCTGGCAAGCGTGCAGTAGACAGGCATTTATCAAACTGAAACTGTAATTACATACACCTGAAGAGTGTTAACAGCAAATGTTCGTTACCAGTAATTGCCGTCTGCGCGCATTGATCCCTATGAAATTGCAATTTAATAGAATTGAAATGAAACAAAGGAATATTCTTATATGAATAGATTCGATTGTGATAACTGCAAAGAAGCATGAATCTAATAAAGTTTTAAAAAAATATCTTAATTACTTTGGCATTGCTGGTGTTAAAGGTTAATGGTAAGTAAATTTGGAAACCTCATTCATACGATACTTTTATAAAATAAAATAAAAATAAAAGGTGTTCCTCACTATTTATCAAATTAAGTAGTAAATGCCTAAATGAGGCAATTTGTTTCAATTATTTAGCTCATCTTTAAATAAAATAAATTAATTATACATATAAATCTCTAGCTAAATTTGTTTGAGTTTAGTATGTGACTCGACCAGATAAATAATTTTATAACAATCTGCATGAATTCTGTCACTCGCTCATATTTAATAAAGTTTCATTAATTTTATTAATTGCATCTTTATAGCGCTGAAACTAGCATGGATCGTACATAATGTTACTTTAGACTGAATATGAACTATAGTTATTGCTATGATTATTCTGTTTATACCTTTAAACTCTGTCAATATCACAACACATAAAACATTAACGCACGCAAAACCACCAATCAGTACGCTGAATAGTTGCAATACGTCGATAGCAACAGTCACAACAGCAATCTTGAACATGGACAGCAGTTGATTGCCGGTCACCGCAGCGGGAGTCATCAACAAAAGCTGCGTGCATTGCCGGGCGTCAGTCAGCGGCGGTTCATTTGCCAGTCATTATTCTACGTCAGCGGCCCGGCGTCAATCACAACTCAAGCTGTGTCACGTCAGTGAAACATTGTCCCTGGGCACATTCAATTTATTAGTTCGCCAACCAACGAAGGGCTTGCACAGTTTCTGATTATACATTTTGACACATGTTTAAACGGAGAATATGTACCTTGGCTCGTTTAACAAACACATAACAGACATTCGTATTGATCACATTTTTTTATTTCGTGGAAAGGAAAACGTTGGACGCTTGTTACTCCAGGGGCGCTTAGAGCGCGTTACCGTTATGTATGCTTAAAGAAAAGAGAGGGAATAGGAAAGAATATGGAGAACAGAAAACGGGAATCTCGGTCCACGGATCACCTCACTCACTGAAAGAAACATAACAAACGCGTTGTGTCACGCTTTTTCTGTAAACGGCCTTACAGAAAAGGTCACTCCTTCATATTAAAGCATGGCTCAATCAAGTTTAAGAAAAATCAATTGCTTTAATAAGGTCTGAAAATTCTATAATAACCACAAAAACAAGGTCTTAATATATTTGAAACTATACAAGTTAAATTGTAATGAATTGAGGTTATTGATGTTGAAAACGCTACACGAATATTCAAATACAATGATGCACGGCATTCCTCGGATTTTGTCCTTAAATATGATAAAGATAAACAGAGACAAAGAATACTTAATTTAGATCTGAATATTTAAAATGGATAACTGCTGTGATTGAGGTAACCATGGATAAGAATCTACGGTCTCCTTTAAGTAAAACCTTACGCTAAATACGTATTCACTCCGGTCTTTTGAGTATTACTTTACACTTACTTTACGAATTTGTAATGATTGTAACTTAAACTAATTACATAATATCAACGTAACAAGGTTGTACAAAAGCACTGATTACGCGCATAAAGATTTTGTAAATTGTGAATTTTTCACCCTACTAAATTACCTCCAGGAAAGAGAGTATATTTTCCTTATACAAAGTATACATTACAAGTTTACGTAACTGTATGTGACATTTGCTTATTCTGAGCATCACAACTCTGTATAGAGATTCTCGTCAGTGGGTTCATTTGACAGTGATTATTCGCGGGCACGTAGTTGCGCCCGCCAACGCCGCTCCCATGCTGATGTGTGCCCACTTGGGGTCGTGCACCGATGCACAATCCGAACACCTGACGTTTACTGTCGTCAATTTACGATTCATATGTCACGATTGTATTTTATCCTGCACACATTCTGCCAGTTATTAGTCACCACCTTTTCAAGATTGTTTCTGCGATTTCGTATTTTTGCTTGCATTAAAGAAACATAGAAAACCAAACCGCGATTATTTAACGCAAAGCTCAAAAACTCTTTCAATCTGCTTCGTTTTACTCGCACTGTATTGTTTTAAAAACTGAAATTGGTCATAGAAGCATAAAGTTTATAAAAAATTGCCTTTTTTTTCTAAAATACACTCGCTAGTATTGATAGTATTCGGAGGCAACTTTTTAGCTTTGAAAAAAAGAGAGTGCACTTTTTATACGGACTTTTATTTGCTAAAAGCGTTTCAGTACGTGCATGATACACTTTAGCCCGATGTAGCAATTACTCCGATTGGTGCCGTATTTGTCATGTATACCGCGCTTTTGAAATCGCAACCGACAATGCATCTAAATACAGAAAACCCTTCAAAAATACAACTATAATTAATTTCACTTAAATTGTTGCAATCCCAAACAATACTCGCTTAACATTGTCTTTTGTAAAATTATTATTGTAAGAATTTCACCTCTACTTATTTAAGTTACAGCAATGAGACTTCGTTCAGGTCACATTCTATCAAATAATTTCACATAATACCTGTATCTAATGAAAATAACATAATTCTCATTCTGTGACGAGTGTGGAGTAGCTGAAGACGTTTACCATGTTTTGGTGTTGTGTAACCAAAACGAATAGTTAAGGAAAATATTATTCTAATGTAATATGTTCGAAAGTGGCCAATGTAATTATATTTTAAGTTCACCGGTATTTGATGAAGCAATATTATATAAACAGTAGTTGGATTTAGGATTACAAATTATGTGTAATATATGCAGCTATGAAACGCCATTGCCTTTATTGAAAAAGCTCTTTAATGAAGACAAAAAACTTTTAATAAGATAGCATAATAAATTATTTAATATTCCCAAAATCAAAGTCTTAACATATTATACATTATGCAGCTTAAATTGTAGCGTATTTGGTATTATTGGGACTGAAAATGCTATACGAATGTTAAAATACACTGAGGCCCGGCACCCGTCGGTTTTGTCCATGCATATGATTAAGATAAACAGACACAAAGAATTACTTAATTTGGATTTTGGAGTTTGAAAATAAAACAACTGTTCAGAGTAAAATATTTTATTTGAAATATTTATTTTATCCATCAATGGGTTATTAGTTTTCTTTAACTGTTTAGTCGATGTTATTTTAAGTAGCTAATCAAACAGTTACGACAATACAATTCTGATTTAAAAGTGTTCAACATAATGGGACGGTAAAATAACTAGTCCTTTCGTTGTACCAGCGGCAAACCCGTCAACCGCACTCAACGTTCCATTCGCTTTGATACGCGTTGTTATTTTCGCATTGTGGAAGTTACGATTTGTCAGCAAGTTGCGTGATTCGCGATGAGTTGGAAGTGTTCTCCAATTGAGTTTTGATTGTGTTCCCCAACAGCCGCATCGGATCTGGGTCGTCGTTATTCATTCGTCACACGCCACTGCGCGGCCCTTTATACGGTGCCACGCCAGAAATCATCCACTTACCCTTTACACGGATTAGTATGCGGCAGGTAAAACATTTTCGGTGGTGAAAAATGAAAATTTGATACGTTTGCCCGGGAGAGCTTTTGGACATTTTCGTTACGTTTGCAATGCTCTTTTTCAGTATTCTAGTTACGTTGCCCACGCTTTAACTGAACAATTTTACTCATAAACTTGCGAGGTATATCAGTAAAGATTTTATTGCGTAGGAAAATATCAGCGCATGAATAATTTCATCGTGACGCAAAATGGGAAACAACAGTATTGAAGTCCCCTTTTTCATTTTTAGCAAATAGTAAAGAGCAGCAAAAGAAGTTTAAAAAATAGTCGTGTATGGGGTGGAGGTAAATCGCGGGGACCAAGAGCCCTCGAGCAACCTCTGCCTGCAGTGTATGTGCTACGAGCGGCCCGAAGCATGCCCCTATGTACCGCAACCTCTTAGAACATGCATGTCTATGAATAATACTGGCAAAGCGTGACAATGAATAAATATTGCAGCAAGCTTACATAATCCTTAACCCACAAAACTATCAATAATACAAAATATTGTTGTATCACATCACGATTTCAATTTACAATAAATAATAATCGCGTCATGTGTTACTCAGTAAATAATAAATTACTAAGAGAGAAACAAAAGAAAACTCGCGTATTTCCTTGATAGTGACCTAAAGACGACCTTTATCGACGTCATATCTAATTCAATACACAAGGAAATGATATAATTGTCTGCAAATGAACATATATTACAATCATTTTATAACTTAAGAATGTCAATGAATAATGCACATGACGTAAGAGTGAAATCATTTTTCCTAGAAAAAGCTACAAAGAATACTAATAACATAATGAGGCAGTCACGTCTCGATGTAATTTGTTTAATTTCATAAAAGATAGGATACTGAACAATGGCTCTTAAGTGCTTATGCATTGAGAGCTATTAACTATCGCATATTCACAACGTATGAATGGCGAGAGCTTAGAATGAAGATTTATTCACAGCTATATGAGTCTATAGAGGCGAGGCTGGCCGGCCGTAAACCCGCCGATCCTTTCATTTGCATGTTTTCCCAGAGTAATATCAAATATCGAACGGAGCGCCGTCTTAGTTGTATCGACGCTCCTGTAATTACACGACTACATAATTACAGCGTTCACCAACAAACAGCACGGGACGCTAAATAAATTATTCATGAAAGGATAATCGCGATTAAAGTGAGTACTCATTCATATTCGAAGCTCCAGCTTCCCACGTCAATTACTGTCCTCCTCTACGGTAGAAGCCTGATATAAATGGTAGAGAATTATCGAAATCTTTTAATCGCAAGGATTACGTTTGTATGCATTGCAACTTAAGTAATTACATTGACTTGTGCAGCGTGTCAGTCAGCCGTAAGGGAAACTTGCGAACTCTGACCTAGTTATACAACCCATACAATTATAGAGGCGCACTACTTAACCGCATCAGCACAATGCAACAGTTTAATATCGATACATGTAATCGATAATCGGGTCAAAAGATGAACCTATTGTACTTTTAAATAGGGATGGTAAATAGCGTAACGCTATGACGTAAGATCATTGTTGCAATAATTTACATACTATTTAGTTTCCTAAGACAGTTCTAATATAATTTATTTGATACCTTTGTCGATTATTTTTAACCCTCGACGCAAAAAGAGGGATGTATAAGTTTGACGTGTGCTGTCTGTCTCTCTGTGGCATCATAACTCCCGAACGCATGCAGTGATTTCAATTTAGTTTTTTTGTATTAAAGTGACTTATGTGCGAGTGTTCTTAGACATGTTTGATGAAAATCGGTTGGCCGTTTAAAAGTTGTGAGGAGTGAAAGTGGGGAGAGTAACGAATGACGCAAATATACTTGGAATCAGTAACAATGTGACCTTTAGCCTATTTAAAGTAAGAAAACTAGTAATTAATAAGTAAATAGCGAATAGCGAACGAGCTTGACCTTAAATTGTAGTAAGTAAATTATAATATACTAAAATCTAACTTAACCTAACCTACCTATAAAAAGTATGAAATAAAAATTAAATTAAAAATTTAAAAAACCCCCGACACAAGAACTTAAGTAATTTCCCTTTAAAAAGTAAAAAGAAACTTATGTTAAGTACCTAAGAATCTATTAATAATTCTAAAAAAAACGTCGCGTTGGGGGACTTGCACTTGATATGAAAAATATCGTAGATAAGAAAAAAAATTAGGAGCGGTCCCCAACGCGACGTTTTTTTTTTAATTATTAATAGATTCTTAGGTACTTTAACATTAAGTTCGTTTATTATTTTTACTTTCATTACTAGTTGACTATACTTATAGTCAAATACCCAAGTATGTACGTATATTAAGAATAATAATATTGTAGTAAACATTTCTTTTATCTCGGGTGTTTTTTAAAGCGCTGTTTACACAACCGAAAAACTGTTAAATTAATTATTTCCATCAACAATTACTGTTAAGCGTACCTCCCATATTAACCGATCATCTTTAAGCGAAAACCTACAAATTACATATAAAATTGTGTCTTGGCATAGCCTTTTAAGAATGACATTGAAAATTGGCTTGCTTATGCATGGCTTATAATTATACATATACAATTTTGACTCAAAGAATATGATACAAATTTTAAATTTCATGGATAAGGTAATACAAAACTGAACATAAAATTTATTTATGTAAATATTTAATATACCTTCTTGACTTTTCCAATGCATTTAGCACTGTTGACTTTGACATTCTCCTAGGCTTATTGCGTGCTCTAAATATTTCCTCCATGGTCATTGACTGGCTTTCCAGTTATCTGCATGGCCGGCGACAGCGAATCTGCTATGAGAATTTGTCTTCGGATTGGAGTAATGTTATTGCGGGGGTGCCGCAGGGTGGCGTTTTATCTGCCCTTTTATTTGCCGCTTTCATTAACTCTATAACGGCCGAACTGTCTTCTTCCTATCACTTGTATGCGGATGACCTACAAATTTATTCGCAGGGTCCTCTGAGTGATCTCTCTAGTGTAGTTGAAGCAATTAATAAAGATCTTAGTCATATTGTTAACTGGAGTAGATCATTTGGACTTCAGGTCAATCCGTCAAAGACACAAGCGATAATTATGGGTGGGTCGCGATTGCTCGCTAGGTTGGATAGGCAGATTTTCTTAGCTTTATTTTAACTGCGTCAGTATTCCATATAGCAATACAGTTCGTAATCTTGGTATAACAATTGACAGCTCTTTAACGTGGAATGCTCAGATTTCTGGTATCAGTAAGAGAATGTTTGCTGCTGCTGCATCATTGAATAGGTTGCGGAATCTATTACCTATTCCGACTAAGATTGCCTTAGTTCAGGCATTGCTCCTTCCCATCTTGGACTATGCTGATTGTAGTTATTTGGATCTTAGTGAGATTCTCCTAAACAAGTTAGAGAGACTACAGAATTTTGTATCAGGATAATTTATGGTCTTCGTAAATACGATCGTGTTTCTTTTTATCGTGCAAAACTTAAATGGCTTCTATACGCCAACGCCGTGATCTTCACGTTCTTTCGCTTTTATACACTATCCTTTCAATTGAGTGGCACCAGCTTATATCAAAGAGAAATTTTTTTTTCTTACAGTCTTCTCATTATAGTGGTCTGCGTTCATCTTTAAAACTTAATCTTGCTTTTCCTTCTCATTCTTCCCATTCATTTACCCAGTCTTTTGCTGTTCAATCCATTCGACTGTGGAACTCTCTGCCAATGTCCATTCGTCAGTCTCCTTCTCTAACTGTTTTCAAAAGTCGCGTAAAAGAATTTTACCTTTTAATTTAACATATTATTATTTTTTATTTTTTTTAATATTTTTATTTATGAATGTATCATATTATGTATGTTATATTCCTTATACCTTAATTTATTAATATAAGCTTATCTATTTGTTTTCATATCATAATATAAATGTATTATATTTATTTATGTGTAGAGTAAATATATATATATAATATAATATATATATAATATATATATATATATATATTACTATATATGTATTTTATATTAAATATATTATTTTTATGTTATTTATATTTTTATATGTGTATATATGTTAATGTTGAAATATAATTATGTATGTATTTATAAGTTGAATTAAGCTTTCTTACTTTGCACTTTCTTGCCCTTTCATGTTGTTAATTTTCTATGTTTGTGAGGTTGTCTGGAAGAGATCGCTCCAAGCGATAAGGCCGCCTGAATTGCATTATTTCCCTTAATTTGTTTTAAATATGTATCTTTTTTTTGGTGTGCAATAAAGAATCATATCTATCTATCTATACCCATAGTATAGAAAAAAATAACTTTTTAACCACAATGATTCCATACAAAATAGAAAATTTATTGTTTCTGTTGCTTCTTTTAAAGGATTGATCCTTTATAAAAAATAAATACGTATTCCCAAAAATCATTTTTAGATATTAATACATATACTACTTTGACAACCCCTAAACTACTTTTTTTATGATAAGATCTTAAACACACCAAACATTATTATGTACAACATTAAAAAAGCGTAATTAAAAATTTCCTAATTCTTTTTTGTTTCTCATTCAGCACACAGTTCCACTT
>PQWD01012711.1:0-48304 GCA_019425675.1 Leucinodes orbonalis | reverse complement strand
AAACTTAACCTAGGCGCTCACTATTCCCTCCTCACGTTATTTATGAACGTCCTGTGGAAAACATCTAGTGATGTTATTTATCAAAGCTTTTACTAGTGCTGAGATCGAGATCACTTTTCATCCTATATCAAATACGGAATACGTGCAACATTTAACGACCCATTTGGTGCTGCGGTTGAGAGGTCGGCTGCAACACCAAGGGTTCCGGGTTCGATCCCCGGGCAGTACAAACATTTGTTGCATTAACATGTATGTTTGTAATGGTCTGGGTGTTTTCTATGTATAATATGTATGCCTCTAACTACAACAATGTTGTGTGTGCATGTAAAAGGCTTGCATATAACCTTATTCATGAAAATGTAAATACAAACGTTGATTATGTTTAGCTGTAAGCACACCTTTATAAATAAATAAATATGTATATATTTACAAACAAAAAATTATAAGTATATTTATCCGTTGTTTAGTACCCATAATACAGGCTACACGCTTAACTTGGGACTAGATGGCGCTGTGAATTTCAGTGGATATTTATATTTATTTAATTAAAAACAAAACCTAAGCATGGCACACCGATATAGGAGTACTTATATGAAAAGCTTTAGCTTGTAAGCAACTTATTCGAGCATTGTTAGAAGCATGTTCCATTCTGTTAGCATTTTGGCAAGACGCCTACACTATTTACAAAACGTATTAAACTTCACCGCGACATTAACTAATGGTTTCTCATAACATGCCGTTAGAGGACACTATAAAAGACGACGTCTCAGAAAATACAACCGTATGTACCACGTATGTAAGATGCTTGTTTATTCACATCGGCTACAATTGGAAACGAGGGAAACGGTAAAGCGTACCGACATAAAGTACAAAGTAAAAGCGTATATGGCTGCATTACGGCTACCTGTAATGGTGTTATGCATGTCCCGAATAAATCAGCTCTTTGGCTGTTCTGAATGTATTCAGGGAAGTACTGACGAAAGCTGGCTCGTACACGAATTGGGGCGAATGAAAGAATTTCATGTGAATATGTAACCGATAACCGATTGGTTGGGAATCAGGTCGTTTAAATGCGTGACCCCGTCATTAGGCCAGCCGAGCCCGGGTCCGCCCTTGCTGGCTCGACGGGCTCACATAATCGACCTGTTAACGTTTCGTCGTGTGCTGGAGTCTACACGCCTATTCGCCGCAGTTTATTTTTACTGCGTACTCGAAATTTGGATCTACGTGATCGCGTCTACAAATTTCGTAATTGATTTCCTGATGTGCGTTGTGGCGCAATGCGTACAATTAATGGCCAATCCTGAACTCGAAGCTGACAGGATAAGCAAAGAGAAATATTTCATGATATATTTCATCGGAACACTTTGATAATAATTAATTTACACATTATGAGGGAGTTTATTAGTATTATAATGTCATATACGTACGTACCAAAAACGAAAAGCAGGAATGAGAACGCTTACCTGAAAGAAAAAGAAATCATAAATATATATAGGTACCGTGTGCGAACGACAATCAGAAAAAAACAATGACTGTAAACAAATTTAAATCATAAGATAGGGTTCCCTGGTAATGAAACAAGCTCTCCTTTATATTTACTTGAGTGATGAATGAAAATCAGGCAGCGCTTCCCGCGCTTCCAGAAAACACGCTGTTAATTAGTCCATTCCAATCTTTTCATTTTGAAAGCACTCAGAAAATACTCAGCTAAAATACAAAACGTCTGGGTCCGCACTTTGTGTCACTGATAAATAGCTGGCGGATAAGTACCCTTTTCAGAACTGGCTTTCGAGATCTTCCAGTCAAACTATCAGAATACGACTAACAAACATAGCCCTAAGTATAACAATAGAATAAATAAATATTCAATTGTACGTTTGAATGAAATCTTTTGCGAAAATGTATATGTACGTGTGTAAAACTATATAAGTGTTTATAAACTAGAAAGAAGAAAATATTTATGAATACTCATAATTGCAGTAAATTCTTATGCTCCAAACAAAGAATTACCTATATTTTTACTGCTGTACCTGTTTGAACTAGTACTGAAATGAATTTGGACTGTACTTTGCTATAATTTCTTGTAGGAAAATGAAAACTCGGAACTTGGGTTAAATGTACTTTGTAATGGAATTAACAGTAAATAATAATATATGCACTTAAAATGAACTAAATTAAATTAATATTTTACAATAATAGCGTCCTATTTGTTCTTATATTGATCTTCTTCTTTTTACTAATGTTCTTTTTATTAGTGTTCCATGAACTCTATTCGGCCAGTACGAAGTTTGAACAGTACCTTTATTTTTTACAAGTAGAATCCGACATAGGGAGATGGATATTTTCGCGGGAAATCTATGTTCAGAAGTGATCGCAATATGGCTATTTTGTCATAAGTACCTAAAATCATATGAATAATCGGTCACTTGAAATCGTTGTACCTGTTTGATTGAATAAACAAATCGTATTTGTTTGTTGCAACATAAACTTTAAAATTTAATGACCCAGAAATATTTATAATAACCGAGCACCGTCTGTGACTTAATGTAGCGTTCTTAAACTTCATAAATAATAAATGACCACCAATACCCTCATTGGTAATTCAAAGGTACAAAGCCAGGATTTATCTACTTAATATTTTACACGTTACTTATTTGTATTAGCACAGTTTCAAGATAAAAACTAAAAATACAAATAAAATGAAATCACGACATTTTTATTTCTGTTACCAACTAAATGTTCGTCGTACGTATAGTTTTTTTGTACCTGGACTGCGGTGTTTCACGTGAGAAGTAGGTAATTAATACGTTACTGAAGCAACGATATAATAAGTTTCAGCCCAAACTTGCAATTCCATATCTGGACATTATATATCAAATCATATCCTTAAACCACAGTTTCAAAAATAATTAATGTTATGTTTCTTTCAACCAAATTTATAAACATTTCACGTAATAAAAAACATAAGGCGACGTGACCTTTTTCTTTAGGCATGTTCAAAAAGCTTTGTTCCAGATCAAAGGTTAGTCACCATATTTATTTATATCGTATACAAGCAGTGTTATAAAACTTATAAATGAATACTGTGACTTACCATTTTTACATCAACATTTTGAACTGTAGACCTCTTTACCATTTATGGTCAGGTTGGACGACCAAGGTTATATCGGTTACCGACTATCTCATTTCGGTAATAAAACAATAACATTGAATATCATTAATATTACCTTTACCAGGATTAATGCAATGTTAAGTTGTACAAATATCTGACCACTATACCGTTTGGTGTCATTAAAGTGTGTTAAGGGTTAGAGCATAAACTAAAAGGATATTCACTATTCTATTTTATAATAATTATTGTCTAATTGTTCAGATATAGCATACGTAATTAAAATAATACACTAAAAGGAAATGGCAGTAATAAGTATTTCTTCTTTTTAATATTGTGTCTACGTAATTGATTGTTAAATTTAGAACTTAATTAATAAGTAAGGTAGTTAAGCTCATATTTTGTAGCAAACGCTGGTGAAAAATAATCATAAACACAGTGACGGTATGCTTGAACCGTTTACATCCCCAAATATATAATCACCAACACATAATAAAAAAGGATGCATGCTATTCGAATACCAAACCGAGTGCGCGAGGCCCGAATCTCAATATAGGTTATATTGGAATACGCTTTGACCCTTTTGTATAGAAATCACCATCCTTAAATAGTTCGAAAACAGATAATAGCGTACAAAAATGCAACTAGTCAACTTTCTACGAAGTGCTTTTAACAAGGAAAAGAAAATGATTACATAATCCAGTGCAGTGATTTCGATTGGACCGCCGATATCGGGAAGGGATAAAACTTAATCGCAAGGTGCACCAAGGCAATCTGGATTGACTTTAATAAATCGACATTAATAGCTATGATGCGATCTCTCGTTTTCACATCTCCAGTATTTTTATTTTACTTATTCATTTTAATTTTTATGTCTCATTACGCGATATGGGCGTCGTACCGAAAGCATTAAACATCTTTCTGTCAAGCTTTAATGGCTTTAGAGCTAAACAGAAAACGTTTCAAAAATTATACTATTGTAAAAGTAGCGATCTGTTTTTTTACAAACCTTTTTAATTTTAGCAAGCATTTGAATAACTAATATTTACTGAGTTAAGTTTTTTTATACCTTTACATGAACATCGCCAAAAATAAATTAGTCTAAATGTGCAAACGAATGCTAAGCTTAATCTTTCCGACCTCGTCTCGTCAAAAATTGATGAATGAAACAAATTAACCTATAAGATCATGTATTTTCTTTCTTCTTCTTAAAACCTAGGACACGAACAGGGTGCATATAAGGCACGAATGTTATATCCAAAATTTGTACACTTTAGTTAGCTTCATGACCAATGAAATATTAAACAGGCCCAACTCTGAAGAAAGAGATTCTGTCATATCGGAGCATTTATGGAAAATATACCATACAAAATTATTACTTTTCTTCAACAGTGCATCTGTTGGCTGGCATATGCCGTAACATTCAGTATCCACATTTCTTAAATATTTTTATCCACAGACCGCATAATAGGAGCTTCATGTACGATATTTGGTAGCATGTAATTTATTTAGTGATGACATGGTTCTATAATTACCGACGTTGTTCGAATTACGGTTAGTAAATTAGTACCTGGTTCAGGTTCCACCAAACGCTGGTTAGTGTCAGATTGCTTTGTTTTATTAAAGTAAGTAATTATGTGCCAATGATAATCACGATAACCAGGATTAATGTAACATCTTAAGCAATTATTTATTGTAACCAGTATTTTACTTAGGATTCATTTGAAACTAGCTTTTTCTTGAATCTTCTTCTGTTTTCTATTTCAGTCTATCCGGAATACTTTATCTTTCAAGAAGTAAATGAAAAATGTCATACAAATGTTTAACTGCCTGCTATTCTGCGGAATAACCGCACAAAAAATAGTAAAAGACACCGGTTGACTACTCATAAACGCGTTTGGTAATTTCTATACCATTCCTGCAACGTATTTCTTGGGTCTACACATAAATCACAGAGACAAACGCTTGTTGCATCAATACTGTCTGCTGAAGAGAAATTCTTTATATAGTTCAGTTCGCATAACCGGGTCACCACTGGCTTTGTGTAAGTCGAACCGTAAAGTTATATCACACCCAAACGCGACACACGTAGGCACAATGTTAGACCAATTACCAGGATACCTGGCTGGGCCAACTTGGAGCTTTTGCTTCATTATATTGCACAGAGCCAATTACATCCGAGTTGAAATTAATAACAGTGAGAATGTGTCCTACCCAAGTTAGCTGTTTACAGTGATTTCACACAGAAATGTATACGAGAAGGACGATGTCGACAGATAGAATGGTAATAAAATTTAAGTACTAAACGACAGCATGGACAACAGGGGAGGACTTTTGTTTAATAATAATAAATCTATATCCACAGACATTCACACAGCGCCGTCTAGCCTCAAAGTAAGCATTAGCCAGTAATATAGATACTAAACTACGGATAAACATACTTAAATATTTTATTGCAGTTAATACATACATATAATACATAGAAAACACCCCGACCAATACAAACAGATATGTTAATGCACACGTTTGTACATCCTATGGATCGAATCCGGAACCCTCGGTGTAATAGTCGACGTCTCAACCATTACACCAGATGGTTGTAAAATCAAGGCTTAGAGAGTTTATCTGCTTGAATGTTAATAACTACGAATCTAGAAACAAGGATTAGCAACTGCAACATGCCGACGGACCGACGTGACGTTCGCAGAAACTATAACCAGCTAATATTGTTTATTAGATTTACGCTGCGGTTATTTTCATTCTCCTGCGACACGGCTTGTATTTATCCAAGACCCACTTTAGAATTTGCCTGGCGAGATTATCATGCAGCTGTTTTCACAACACCGCAAAAAACGAAGTAAGGCGAGCAATATAAATACAGTTGAATCATTTCCCCCAAGTCATTGTTGAGTAGTCACGCGCAGGGAGCACCTGTCTACGGCATTTGCCGCAGGGACACCCTTTGCTCAGAACTGGAAACTATTCTCTCGTGTTTAACTGAGTAAAAACTGTGTTACGTTTCTCCTGATGAATCGAAACAAGTCATGGAATATCCCTGTATTTAAAAGCAATTAAGGTTGAACTAACAAAAACATCAACACAATTACACAATAAAAATATTCCTTAAAACGGCATATGTGATGATCAAACTTTTTCAATAACCTTGTTCTAATAAAAATTACGTCATGTGCGTCTTAAATATATCCGCAGTCAAATTCGTTAATCTCTGGTAAAATGCAATTTTTTGGCCATGTCTATTATTCTGGAGTCGATTATGAAAAGGCCATCACTTCTAAGTCCTTGTCCCGACTGCCATTTTACCGCTCGATTTGTTCTAGCCAGATTCCAACACTATAAATAAGGCTTGTTTAATACTCAAAGAAAATATGTCCCGGCTTTAAAGGGGAAACGTACAAGACCTGGAGGCAAAAAAAACATAAACACAGTATTACGATCATATTCGAGGCAATAAGTAATCGTAAAAGTCGTATCTCGCATAAGCAAAGTGCCTCGCTGTTACGACTGGCGCGGACGTGAGCTGAAAGAAGCCACTGAAACGCCATTTATTGGGACACCTGCTTACTGCAAACATCTTAACTGACACAATAATCTGAGATATGTTCAAGGCGTTTTTATTAGAAAAACAGTCACCTACCACATTGGTTGTTGTTAACGACTATTATCCTAAGATTGTAGCAGGGACAGACGGCTCATCGTGCCTTACAAAGCACAGATCATCCCTCTTGAATTAACACAGCAATGTCCTGTTCATAAATATGACCTCCTTTAATTATATTACATATCTATTTACATCTCTTATAAAATAGCATGGAAAGTTTAAAATCTTTCAAAATTATAGTTTTGCAGCTACTACTTAACCCGCATTAGTTGAGTTTAACACGAACGGCGCGAAACTATTTCAATTTACACTGTATCAGTAACGTAGTACTTTACAAAATGCACGTGAGCTGAAAATGGTAGTGGAAAAGTGGTTAAATTGAAGACGGGCTAGTTGTCCTATATATTTCAACACCTGCTGCGGCTTCGAAACTGCGAATTTCAACAAAATTAACCGGAATCTTTAGGAGATAGCGAAACGTACAATTCTACGATCCGGATAAATTAATGAACAACTTGGGCACAACCATTCTAAGCAGATTTAATATTGGTAAGGTTCAAGATTAGATTTCTCAATTTGTTATTTGGCGATCAGTTGACAGAGAATCAATAGTGGTAAATAAATTGTTAACTAAAGTGTGTATTACAAATCTATGTAGCGTGTAACTCGAACCTTTATTAGGAAAGGTAATTATAAGATCAAGTTCAGTTGATATATTTACTCAAAAAAATATTTTAACAACATGTAACGGACTTACTAGCGTGGCAAGTTATAATCTCATTTATTGATAAATTTTCAGTTCAGTTCTGACTATACCGCTGAGAGAATGACAGGAGTTTATTAACAAAACAAACCATATGTACTTATAAATAAAAAAGTAATATCAAGAAAGTAATATTTTGCAGATAATAAACAACATTCATGTTATGTAAAATGATGAACAAGGCGGTTTTAACAGTAACGGAACAATCCAACTAATTAGTATTCCCGGCGGCGACACCACGATGAGACTTCATAATTTTCCAGTGAAACTTCATGGAGTTTCAGTCCACTTTTAACGCTAAGAATTTAAACAATCCCCTAATTTTACTTTCAACAATATTATAACTTGACTCACCCTTCCGGATTCCATAAAGTATTATCGACAGACGATCTGAAGTTGAACGTTAAAAACATGCTGCCAAAGCAGGTTCCTTCACAAATCCAACAATCTTCACGAATAAAAACGAAAAATTATTTTTCTTGGGATTTCTAACTAAGAATTCTTAAATATAACAAAAGTAAAAGGAGAGAAAAAAACGTAGAAGAACCACTGTTTATGATATTTCAACATCAATGTTTAATCATAGAGCTGGATTTTTTCCCCGCGACCACAATTCAGCCTTTCCACTCAATATAACAAACGTCTTATACTTTCCCTTAGTGATATTTCACGCTTAGATTAACAAAAAATAATACAGAGGACTAAACCACTTCTCACAAAATGAAAGATAAGGTTGTGATTAGAACGGTGTTCATGGTTTTGTTTAGTTACTACTAGATTTTTTCGAACCAACGATTAGCTTTCATCGTATGTACAAAATTCTCATGGATGATTTTAAAATTATTTCAAACTATCGAAAATAATCGTTCAACTGAACTCGAAACTTTGAACTCATATGTTAGCGCATTCGCCGCCCCGACTGTCCAAACAATTTCATGAATGCGAAGCAGTCAGCTTGACAAATTCAATTTTGAAACAATAAAAAGCTTCGGTGAGTGTATTTCTCTGACATGCAGCGCACGAAGAAGTTGGCGATAATGGAGCAACAATATCTTCGGAAGTTGTCGATCCATGACTTTATAGTTTACAAGTGGTATTTGGTATCGGTAACTTGTAATAGAGGCTTCTTCCGTACATATTTACAAGGCATTAACTAGCTGCTTGTTTACCGAGCAGCCTTTTATTTACGTAATTAACCAAGCCCTTAAGACTTAAAACGTTAGCTTAATTACGGCGAAACCGTGACAGTGCTCGGTTGACATACCTACACATAATGTATTTACGTACAACCACAGCGAACGATGCAAAAACTCAATCTTGCACTTAATCTAACGGACTATATCTAGAAGCTTATTTAGGATGTAAGATTTTCTTTTGTTAACTTAAATTTGCATTTAATTCGTTATTTACAAAGAGAAAATTATGAAAATAAATACTGTGTTATACATTAACGCAGTAATTCATTGAGTTAAGAGTTCAACAACAAACTGGAGCTTTATTTAATGGTTACAAATGGAGATTTTGCAACAAATAACCAATACAGTTATTAAACCGCTGATTGCATTTGAACTCAGCGGTTCGTGTAAATTTATTGCAAATGTAACGAGCTAAGTATTGCACGTAACATAGTCAAACCTAATAATTAAATATACAGAATATGTAAATTTTATTAATTACTATGAGAATTTAATCAGATTGATAAACAAGTTAAAGGGTACATCATACTAGTAAATCAATAAGGTCCAGTTAAAGAGCAGGCCTTCCGATACTGCAATAGATATGGAAAGTTATCAATATATTTAAAAGAAGCTTCGAACATTTTAATCACTTTGCCATCCGTTACTACACTATCGAATCCAATCATTACCATTATTTTTAATGCCAAGCTGTTCTGTAATTCGATATACCAATAAATTTTGCTAAAGCTACCTGTTCGGATGCTTAGTTGATCTTGTGCATCGGTTCGCTGAGCCCATTGAGCTGGTTTAATATTCAGTTGCTCGGCTATTTTCACCCAAAACTTACCACAGCCAAAAAAATAATGCAACACTGGTCGTATCGGAACAGTATCAAAATTTGTAGCCTGATACATTTTTTTAAATAAAACTGCGGAACCCTGCTAACCAAATAAAAAAACACTATTTCAGCAATAAAAAGAATATTCGTTGTCAGAAAGTGCCAAACAACTTAGCGCAAGGTTAGTTCAACTCTTAAGGAACGTAAAAGACTTCTTGTCGAGCCACATTAAATGTAGGGGTACATACAATAGCTGTGTTTTTACTTGCGAAGCATTATCAATCATACATGTGACATAAGTGGACCCTCTTCATACGAGCTCAAAGTTCCATTACTCACTATGCCACACCCATTTCTGATACGCCTATCTTCGACAATAATCTTCTAATACTTAACCGTATGTAAAAAAGCTGTTACTATTAAATGGTGCTGACACAGTCGATTATCATATTTTATGGAATATATATCGCAAACACATCAAAGAAAACCAACGTGAATGCTAAATAGTTGTCATTACATATTTTACACTTCTTTACTTAAACATTATGACGTTACAAATATTGGATATTGTCGTAATAACAAACAAACCAATTTAGTCGTTATCGATGTTACAAATTAATTATTAGTGATTTTAATTAGGGCCTTTTATTGAACGGTCTGTTAGTAGGATGATGGCGAAGTGGCGCACCCGCTCGGGCTAACGATGGTTTGTTTTAATTAAACTCAGCTGCCCTCACAGCGAGAGCTCGACTGTTTCTTTTAGAGAAGCGTGCCGATTCGAAAAAGCCAAAAAGAGGGACTAAATTCATGATTATCGCGCGTATTTGCATACATTTACAGAGGAAATGCGGTAAGCGAATTTCGGGGTGATTCTTAAAGCAGTCAAATCGTAAGACTCCCGGACCTTATGGTTCTTTAAAACTGAGAGTTCAGAAAATGCCACTCCCACAAAACCACTACTCGTACGAATCGCCGATTTCCTTCATTTTTCTGGAAAGCACACCGTAAATGGCTGCCGTAATGACGTGGAAATTTGGTTACAAACAATGTAATATCATAGCGTTATTTAATGACGTAACATTAGTGCCGGCATGATTTCAATTCGGGAAATTAAAATTAAACTCTGTCGTTTTAATAAATTGGATTGTTGCAGTGAGCCACCGCCTCTAGGGTTGCGAGAATTTCATTGTTAGTATAAAATTATGGATAATTCCTTATAACCTGATTATAACTGGGGTTGGCATATTTGAATCTTAAGAGTCTTATAACGACGGATTGTATAAATATTATCAAAATAAAATAGTTTATATTCAAAATCTTAAAAACACGCTTCCTCATTATAGTAAAGAAGACAACATTCCAAAAAGAAATATGCAAATCTAAAAACATATAAAAGTAAGAAGCAGCAGCGAGCGGCGAATCTTGTAAATTTTCATGTTAATGCCGAAAATGAGTTAGGTACGCACGGCAAGTTGGCGAATTCCGTACACTCTGCATATCCTTACAATCCACCGTAACTACCTCCAGCTTTTTCCTAGACTGAGGCGTTTACCAGCGTCTTTTGCAACTTTCACATTTAATATTATTGAATTCTTTAGTTCATTTTAGTAAATTATTTATATTAAGTGGTCACTAAACCTGCCGATGTGTTTCTTACAATTGATAAATACTGAATAAAATAGGGCCATAAAAAATTAATTAATCTTTAAGTGAAAATCAACATAAAACAAGTGAATTAAAAAATATAATTTTATATTACGATTTTAAGCTTGTTCATAATTGAAGAAGACGCTGTTTTAAAAGGTAGGTAAGTTGTTAAAAGCCATCCGCGTTTGTATATACGAGAATGTTAAAAATCAAATTCTATATATTTTCGGTATAGTATAAGCAAAATGCAGACAAAACAACGGCTCTTTGGAATATTAAAATGGTCCCGTCATATTCATCTTGTCTCCTGGGTTTAGATGTTCAGGGACACGCTTCAAGTTATTTCAACGTTCGTACTCTTGTTCCTTGGATATGAGGTTAATTATTTATTTATACCTAAGAGAATGGTTCCACTATCGTCTGATGCCAAGAATAATAAATATTTAAAAATGTATGCATTATATTATAAACGTTAAGTTTTCTTCAAAGCATCATCATAATGTTAGTGTATTTATTTATTTATTTAATCTCTATACTGTGCAATAAGCACACATAAATTATGTACAAAGGCGAACTTAAATATCATAAAATTAAAATGAAAAATGCAAAGCAATAAAAAGCATGAGTAGGATAACCAATGAGATTTTATAATATGAAGGAAAGACTTACGAGTTACGTTGAAGAAAAAATAACCTAACTCTTTTCTTAAAAGAAAACTTTGATGGAGCTGATCTAATATCCATAGGCAATTCATTCCATAGCCGAGTGACTTGTATGGTAAAAGATTTAGTCAGAAAGTCAGTGCGGTGCAGGGGGATACTCATACGAAGATTGTCAGAAGAGCGAAGTGACCGACTATAAGATTGAGACAGAAAATGGAACTTTTCCCTGAGATACGAAGGAGAAAGGGGGTCGTTGAGAATAGAATAAAGGGTGCAAAGTATTCTTACATTCCGGCGCTGACGGATAGGGAGCCATTTAAGATGGGAGAGGAGAAAGAAATATGATCAAATTTGCGTAAGCCGAAAATAAACCTGATACAATTATTAAGGAGACGATCTAATTTACTTAACAGCGCCACAGTTAGGTCGGTGTACCGTACGTGGCACCATAGTCAATTATAGGTAAAATTAACGTTAGTACAAGAGCGAGTTTAGTTTAAAATGGAAGAAAGAACTTAAATCGGTACAAACTCCTCAGACAATTAACGACCTTGTTACTAACTTCTGAAACATGTGCCTGCCAATTAAGGGTGAAGAGTCCAGATGTAAACCTAGGTTTTTAATTGAACTGCAATACTGCAAAGAGCAACCCTCATACTGTATAGGCGGCAAATTTATTCTATTGTTTTATCACTTTTCACATTTCTTAATATTTGAATAATTCGATGTTGCACAATCAATAAATTAACTCTATTTAGCATAGCACCCCGAAATCGATATCCATTTGAGATTTACATACATAGCACACATTATACGACGATCTTAAGTCTCGTAAACAACATAACATTGAAGATTGAGTTTTACCGACAAGAGTTTTCCCCAGCCAGACTAATATAAAGCATGTTTCCAAATTTGACACGACTCGGAAAATTGTTTCCAAGAAAAGCACTAGCAGCATTTTATTTTATTACTGTAAGAAAAAATTTTGACAAAAAGATATGTTTTTCACAAACGAAAAAATATTTGAATGCAATAATTAAACGTTCGCGATTTGATTTTCTTCAATTTCTATGAAATAAGCAGACTGATTTTTTTAAAAAGTATGGGGTCGTGTCATGTTTGAAGGAGAGAGAGAGAGTTTATCTAACAATCTCACATCAACATGTTTCGGGTATACACGTTAAGTACGTGTATACCCGAAATTGTAAAGATATGTGTGTGTAATAATTTGTGAACTCGTTAGTGTGGGAGATCCATGCTTTAACACTATTTAAGGGCCTCAAAACTAACCGTCGTAATACAACTTTGCTTTATGTTGTCTGTCAGTGTCAGTGAAATTGTTAGATAAACTCTCCCTCTCCTTCATACTACATACTTCTTAAAAAATCGGTCTGCTTATTTCATAGAAATTGAAGAAAATCAAATCGCGAACGATCAATAATTGCATTCTATTATTTTTTCGTTTGTGAAAAACAAGGAACATCAATAAAACATTATGTGCAAATACAATTTTCATTTACGACTCTTTTTGTGTGTGTACACCTGATTTAATACGGGTACTATTTGTTGGTAGCAACTTATACAATCTTAATATTAATAAAGCACGAATGTCAACACGTAATATCGTATTTGCTTATCTTGTAAGGTTAATAAAGTCGTGGAACTTAGCCCAGGGCATGTTTGTGTTATGAACATAATAATTTGTTGTCGCTTCAGGATATTATAAAGGATATTCGACGCGTTTAAGTCCTTTATTACAAGAACATATTTCGGTACTTTGATAGGTAAAATACAGTCTAAAGTTAAAGTTTAATCATCAAATTAATTTTTCAGATAGATTGATTAAACTCGGTTAAAACGTTAGGGACTCAATAAAGGAAAAGTGGAGTGTTCTGGTATTTTAATTGTACCTATTCAATAAAATGTTGAATTATGATATGCTGTGATAGTTATATGAGTGTAGGAAAATTAAAAATAGTGCAGCATTGACTTCGAACTATCCCAAGAAGTCTCGTAGGGTATTAGTGAAATGCCACGCCTTAACTGGCCAAGGAAAATTAAGGGATTTCATCTTTAATGTTTTAGCAATTTATGACTTTCTGCTTAATTCATTCACTATAATTTTATTTGTTTTAATAATTTACCTATATATTTCTTACTAGAGACACCTCTGTAAAGCTAAGTCGGACTGCAACAGCCAGAACATAGATTATAAATAAATTATACTTCAGTGTACATTTGCCAGCTTGGGAAATTATACTGGAAACTTTGACTGTATCTCATATACTCATAATTTTCTCTAGATAGTTTCATGTTGGCTAAGTTGCGGGTAAATGCAATTTCATCAATACAATTTTACACTTACACATGCGTAATACATCTTAAATATAATTTATACTTTGCAATTAAGAGCGTCGGTGGCTCATTGGTGTGCACTGTTGCCTTTCGACCTGGAGGGCGCAGGGTAAATCCTGCCACGTACCAATGTCTTTTCGAATCTTCAAAATTATGTGTACGTATATCGGATGCTCTTGCGGTGAAGTAAAACATTGTGAGGAAACCTGCGCACGCGTACCAAGGTAAATCCTTTACGAGTAGGCTCGTACTCCTCAGTGGGGACATTATGAGTTGATGATGATGATATGTTGCAAAATCAATATATTTTACATTTTGCCACTGTCATAACCTTGTACGTAACTGGACATACCCGGTATCCCAAATTTTGCGCCAACAATACGGAACTGCCACTAAAACTCACTAATCCAGATTACTATATGGGTAACTTACGTTCTCTCACAGACTCAGACTTTCGACTTTAAGCATTGCGATATCGTTGCAATAAGCATTGTAGTAAACTTTGTTATTCTACTAGCTAAATAAAATTTCTGCATACCTCGAGAAGGACACACTATTGGTTGTGAAATAGTTTTAATTGACGTTTTAATAAAAGTTAAATTATTTAAAATAAACTATATCTACCTAAGGGCAACCGTAGTATAGTCCTTAAAATAAATAACTATTCGGATCGTCTGATACAACTTTTGTAACTCGTATTTGACTTTCTTTAAATAGATGGTTTGCTAATGGGTTCTTAAAATACCGGTATTTATTTTCTTTCTACTAAGGTTGGAGGCATGTCTGTTTTAGGTACCTACATATTAAGTCCACCTTGCTCTTGACGTTTGTTCATTTGCTTAGCATGTAATGCGATCTTGTGGTGTTCTCCATAAAGTAACTACGAAATATAAACCTAAGTACAAGTATAATAAGTGGCTGTAAAATAATAACGAATGTTTTCTTGACCCTACCCTCGCTTAGACCTAATTTCTTTGATGTTACTGAGAGGATACAACTTTTTTCAACGCTTATTTATTTTTATTTTACACCGTACAAAATACCTTATCAGTCTTTGTTCTCTTAAGGAAAACTCATTGAGGCATAAAAACATCAATCTAAATTCATTATGAATATTTCATTAAGCAATAATTATAAAATTATAATAAAATCGCGAAAAATATATTGATAACTACCAAAAATCTCAGAAAAGCTTCAATTCAAAGCTGGGTCACAGTCAGATTTAATTTATTCAATTTGGCCTTGTTACAAGTACTATTGAACATGAAATTAATATACCGTCGGGTCGAGAAAAAGCCTTTGTGGGGCAAGTGGCGATGCACTTAATTTATTACGACCACTGTGCGCCCATTTTATTTTTGCAAATGAATTGATATTTGTGATTTTAAAAAGGTTAAAATCTTTGGAAAATAATATATTGTACATTTAGTTCGTGACTTAGGATAGTTTGTGTGTAATTCTTTGTGATATCGCAAAGGTGTCGGAAAACAAGAATTGAAAAGAAATCCTATATGACATCTTCCCTATAGCTATGCTGTATAGGAAAGCCTGTGACCGGCAGTGGAACATGATTGCAAAATGATTCCTCCTAAATTTATCAAGAAAATTAGTTCATTCCCCAGCTAGGCCAAATTCTTTATTTATTTTGAAATGTATAGTAGTACCCAAAAAAAAACTAATACTTCTCATTTAAATGCTAAAAATATATTTCATACTAAAATTTTAAGAGCCCCTGTAAGTCTTAAAAATTCACCTGCAGCAGTCGTTAAAAAGAACGGTTTAAAACGGTCTGGTAACATTACAGTTTCCATGGTCACGGTGCTATATTATTCTACATAGATAGTTCGTGCTGAAATTTCCACACTATACTGAATTGTGAAAGCACACATTGACAATGCACTGTTAACTATCGCCAGTATATAGTCGAATAGAAAAAGGTTCAGCAAGCCGAAACCGGATCCATAACAAACTTTTACGATAGATCCAACTTCGCTATCGTAAACAGTTCATTCCATACCAAATCAAATACGTACTTCAGAAATATTTATGGTGTAGATATTTCTTTTCGCACAATGCTTGCAGGTTGTTTATACATCTCTGTACTCGGAAATCCGCGGTTTTGATTTTAAACGAGGTCATTTTGGGATATTTCCCAATAACCATATGTATAAAACAACATCCATATATAAAAAATAAGTACAAGTTATCGAAATAATAACCATCCACTGACATTCACACAGCGCCATGTAGCCCAAGTCAATGGGTACTAAACAACGGATAAACATACTTATATACATTTTTTTGTAAATACATACATATTATACATAGAAAACACCCAGACCATAACAAACAGACATGTTAATGCACACAAATGTTTGTACTGCGGGGGGATCGAACCCGGAACCCTTAGTGTTGCAGTCGACGTCTCAAACGCAACACCAAATGGGTCATTAAAATCAGCAAATCCTTTATTTCCCACTTATCCAGCATTCTATAAAGAAATGTCAAGTCAAAAAAAATGCAAATTGTCTAAATGTAGGTATGCTGCTTATGATTTTTAGCTATTTATTCATTGTAAGACGCATATTATTTATTTAGAACTTTTTTGGGTACAAATTAATATCTGCACCAAGAAGACGTACTACAGCCTATTGTTTTGCAAACAGTAAATTTAGTGGCGGCATGACATTAATCCAACCAGTGCACTCAAGCGGTGCTCATCACAAATTCTAGGGGCGCCACGTTAAATGTAGGCCACGAAGTTCCCCACCCGCCGCCGGAATATTGCTTTGTCACTTGGCGACGTCGCGCAGCATCCCTAAGCTCAAGTAATTGGAAATAGTTGAAATAGACGAGTCGAAGCTACATTGCATAGACCCCGCCTAGATACATAACAAGCCTGACGCCTTTGGTCCATTTTTTGTCGACGTCATTTCACTGTTCAATTTCGACGTTATGTTTAGGTCTGCGCTTCTTCCAATGTGTCCTGTTTGTGTCAACTTGACAGATGACAGAGCTTTATTCGTGGAACAATAGGTTTCGCGTAATGATTGGACGACGAAAACTTTATCTCTGGAACGCCCAGTTTTTGGCACTCAAATATGTCTGCAGCATTGTACATACGTTCCATTTCATTTATTTTATAGCACAAAAATGTGAAAAATAGTACGGTAATGCCTCAGAGGGTGCGTTCCGTATTGTTGTTGGAAGGCATTTCCCTTTTTAAGCTTCATATTTTATGTATATCTAAAAATAAAAGGTATCTAAAATGCTACATTTTGATTCATGTAAAGCATTTAATATTTATTTTTAGTCTAAGGCTAAAGTGTAATGTATAAATTGTATTTATATGACCAAAGAATCAGACGAAAAAGTCAACTATATATATATAAATATAGGAAATAATGATGTAAGCGCAACAAAAGAGCCAACAAGGAACCGGAGCAGTCAAATTAAAAAAGTCGTAATAAACGATAAGTGCCACCAGGGGACCCGTAGCCGCAAAGAGCGGAGACAGAGCGCTTTGCAATAAAAGAAATCGCTATTTCGTAGCGGAGCTCGTAGCGCGTAGCGAAGTTGCGCGATCCATAGCACATCAGCCACGGCGAGCGGTCGATCGCATGCGCCTTCATTATTATTGGATTCATTGTTTTTCGCTTGACGCCACCGACCAGCTATGTCATATAATTTTCTGAATAATTCATGAGAGAATTCGTCGATAATAAAAAACGACGGTGTGTAATTTGAAGAGAATATTCGTGTTTCACCTTTTAAATCACGAGGCGTCCCTTCATTGGTGGCAGATTGACGAACACGATTTTTCAAATATCCGGTACACTTAATAGCTTCACCGAAGTTATATAAAAATGTCGCATAATTGGAAATATTACCTGGCTGTTACAGCAACGTTAAATGAATGTGTTTTACTTACATTTATTAAGTTAAATACCATAGATGACAAAAGTATTAGTCAACGTACAGATTTTTTGGAAAATATGGGTAATATACTAGATGGTAGACTCGGTACTGAGTCATCTAGGTAGGTACCACCGCAGTGCCAGAAATCGTATTGCAAAAAGGAGTGTTTTACACTTCTGTGTTTCGAAATCGCACTGTAGCTAGTAAAATTACCGGGTATAAAAAACCTAACATCTGTTGTCTCGGATGACGGGCGCAGAGCAGTATTGGCGGAAAAAAGACCTAACATTTGTTGTCTCGGGTGACGGGCGCAGAGCAGTATTGACGGAACAAAGATGACTACCTAATGTAATTAATTTCCTTCAACATTGTTTCTGTCATGGTCAGGTCACTTACCACCAGGTAAGCGCACTGACCGTTCCGTTCACTTATAGCATAAATAATAATAATAACCACATGTTTTAAAAATTTTGGATTGGATCGGTGTAGAAATCCAATTATTAGTTTCAAATAATAACGATCAGAGTTAAATGTAAATTTCAAAATAATTATGCTAGGAAGAAGAAAACACTTTACAAACAAAAAACCGGGATGCATGAATAATTCATTCATGTTCACCACAAAATAGAGTAAATTTTTCTTGTATTGTGATTACTTTAAACGACCCGAAAGTACATTTTATACTGTACTGTACCGTACTTTCCATCGTGAGTTTTCTTTCATAAGAATAACATTGAACATCATATTAGCCAATTCATTTTCTTTCTTGCTATCTTATATTCTTTATTAAATATAATTCATCGTTCCTTAGTTTTGAAGGTTTTCCAAGTATACTTGGCTTAAGTTTGTCAAAGGTTGAAAATTTTTATGTATCATAAAAGAAGGAAAAATGGTCAGACCATATTAAAACAATTTACGAGAATAACGTCAATGATCTGTTTGTGTTTGTAACAAATACCAACAGAGAAATACGCGTTTCGTTATTTGAACATCCTAGTTTGATAATAAGTTCGTTGCCGAAATTCAAATTGATCGAAAGCTTGTAGAATGGCGTACGTACGACGATTTCTATAACCCACTGGCGCGGAATTACCCAATACGCAGCTTTCGAGTTTAATTCCCAGTCAAATCAAGTTACGGGTGGAACTTCAGAAATCGAGTTTTGAAGGTTTTTTGAATTCATATTATGGCAGAAAAGAGTTGCCAAACTGATAAAAGTTGTATGATTTCATGTTCACTTTATATATTTGAATTTTATATAACCATTCATGTTTTCCCAAAGAAACCTTTGAATAATTAGTAGATTACAGATGTGTGGACTACCACTAATTAAGAAAACTCTTAAAAATAAGCTACCCCATCGAGCCCTTAACTTTCAGAGTTCAGTTGAGTTGATTACAAATCCAAGGAAAACTCGCCATAATGTCACTATCTATCGTGATTAATTCAGCCGTTATTGCCAGCGTTCGGATATTGTCTAGAGTAACATGTTAATAACGTCGTGAGGAGATTATCAGTTGGTGACGTGTTAGTGGGATCAGACTGCTTCGTCAGTCATACTGATTGATCTGAGATAGCCAAGCAGCTGCCAGTGTGCATAGAGGTTTACGTATCATGATAACACACAGTAACGTGCACTCCATATATGTAAATAAGCATTGCATGCCCTGTGCGTCCAGACAACCCGAAAAATCGCTAAAATATTTAATTATTTCCACTTATTCACCCATTTTCCTCACAGCTTACAGCTTTGAACCAGAAGTGCAAGTTTTAGAATCAAATCCAACCTGAAAAAAGAATATTACGTTTACCGTATTCCACGTATATATCGTTATCGCACGAATAATCTCCACTGAAATTCACTCAGCACCATCTTGTTCCAAGAATGTATTATGAATTTATGATCTTGTAATATGGGTACTAAACACACTTAATTTTTTTCGTAAATATATATTTACATATTAAACATAGAAAACACCTACACTAATGCAGACATTTTCAAACTCACATATGTTTGTACTGCCCGGGATCGAACCCCCTTGGTGTAAAAGCCGACGTCTCAACCAATTACCTACACCACATGGGTCATCAAATTATGCGTTTAGTATAGAGATAGAGGTTTTTATATAGGTATTCTGGACTGCAACGTTTTATTTAGAAGAATGCAATCAAGAAAACAGCCCAGATGGGAAGTAGCAAATGAAGCCTCAGTGTAATTAAAAAGAAGTGTTTTTATTTCTTTCCAATACACTTGCTTACAACTAGTAGACGAAGCATCCTTTTAGGATTTTTTTTTGCCTGTGCTAGGGGACAACGCTCTGCATAATAATTGTGCAAAATTTACAATACTAACAATTTTTAACAGCTTCATCACGCCACAATAGCTCATTAAACGTCCCCACCGAGGGGCACGAGCCTACTAGTATAGGGTGTATAGGCCTTAGTAGTCCACGCGGGTCCAGTGCGAATTGGCGGACTTCACGCACCACCTTTAAATCTCTTCGCAGGCTTGCGCAGGTTTCCTCATGATGTTTTCCTTCATGGTAAGAGCGTTGGACATCGTACATATAATTTTGAAAATTGGAAAATAAATTCGAAAACAAATTGGTACGTGGTAGTATTTGGACCTGCGCCCTCCCGATCGAAAGCCGACAGTCCATACCATTGAGCTAACGACGCTCTTCGAATGTATGTTTGTTGCACACTTAATAATTTATTAAACATCTTAATCTCTTTTTCATTGTCGTTTTTTAAGCAGACATCCGCTTTTTAATTATTTTCCTAAACCGTTTCAATGTATTGGCTAAGAAACCAGCTAGTACACATTTGTAAAGCTTTGTGCGTATTCTGAATTTTATCGATTTTAGTACTGTTTGAATTTCTGCAGATATTTGTTTATACGAAGATAAATATGTATTTATAATAGTCAGTCATCTAAACAAAATATAAGCTAACAAATTGTGTAAATCAGGAATTTCATTAAGTCTAGATTTCTTTAGCAAAAAATGTGTATGGAATATAACAGTGTTCAAATATTTTCTAAGCGAAACTAAATAGGTATTATATATCCAGGCCTTCATAGCGAGCGTAGTTCATCTTCAACCTTATCACGACTAGCCATCGCCCAAGATGAAGGCAGTCCCTTATCATATTACAAAAATGTAGAATTTCTTTTTTATTCATCCCAATGTTGCAAGCTCAAGGGAATTCAGTTCGAAAGGCCGCTATCTAAATTAACATTGTAATTAAATTACCAACTCCGTTTGGGCGTGTGAATACAGCAGCAAGTATGTGAGATTAAGGCAAAATTCCAAAATTCTCAACTCGCCTACCACCCCTAACTTGAAAATTGGTTTGGCAGAAAGTTACGCCAGGTTTATACTTTCGCTGTCGGTACTGAATATAGTTCATCTTGGAACTAGATTCTTGCTGAAAGTAACAGAATCTCGTGTTATATTTATGAGAAATCCGGATATTTCTTGTAATGTTTCGAATAAATAACAAGTTATTATTTTCAGATAACATTAGTAGGCCGTGGTTTCTTTTATTAGCGCTATGTTACACGCATAAGTATGAAAAGAGAATGATTTTTTTTTAGAAAAACGTTTTATATAAGATCATATCTGTTCTTTTGAATATACAGAGTGCCCATAATATTTGAGTAAGCAATATGAATAAACTAGACACATGATTTTTGAAAGCCAAATTTGTATGTCTCATGTGAATATACACAATTTTTTTATACGAAATGACGATTAGCTCAGAATTTGGAGAGTTCTGCGTATACGTATCGAAAGCGCGTAGTTTTACTCAGAATGTTTTCTCATGTACACGCTTAGAAAGCTAATCGGTACAATAAGATCACAAGAAACAAAGGTGACATTAGTTACTTGCACGCTCCATTGTGGGACATAAACGGCGGTAATAGCGTTACAGAGATGCCTCTGAACAACACGGCAAGATGCGGCGCAGCGCTAATCAGTATGCGCGCCGCGGGCGCACCCGCGACCACGTCGCAGTGTCGCACACCCGCTGCAATATGCTCAAATTGCTACGTGCCCACAATATTCTAGCAAAATCCACATTCACGCATTCCACCGTTCCACCAACGGCAAACAAACCCACTTTATTACCTATGTAACGCTTTAACACACCAATTAATCATTGGTACCGTGATTCAATAGTTATCTGAAGTAAATACCGGTTACCGGAATCGTGTTTGTATTACCGGCACGTAAGTTGCGATAATATAAATTTACGGTCGGGATACACCGAGTTCGACGTTTTATTATGTTAAATGTATAATCTATGTTTATATTATACGGGTGGAATATAATGACGAAGCACTAAACAGAGCACCGGTTGAAGCCGGATAGAGTTGGTATTGTGTACGTGAGATAGATATAGGGATGAGCAGCTTAGCCGGATTACGGCTCGAGGCGGGCTGATTATTCCGCAGCTTGATTTACGATGACGCGATACGGTGAGGCGTCGGCGACCTGCTTACCTAATGGAGGACCAAGTCGAAAACCAATTTATAGTGTCACATGGCCGATACAATCAATTGCGCTGAGAAAACAGTGTGAAATATGAGCCCGCTATATGTCAATATCTACATCAAAGAGGGTCAATGCTAGGCCCGTGCAGACAGTATTGGCGGGTCGGCCCAGCGGTCGACTCACTACGAGCGTTTCGACGGATGCCGGGAAAAAGTAATTTAAATGCGGGTCGAGTTAGTGATTAGCTAAACTATGTAGAACCGACTCAACCGACTGTCGTACCTTCGTTCTGCGAGCATGGCTTCCGCCTTTATGGATAGGTTTGTAGTCACATGAAATGAAATATTAATAAAACGCTGTCGCATTACTTTTTCAAGACAAATAGATGTCCTCGGAATTAATATACACGCGCCAGACGCAGGGTAAACTGGCTGTTGTCACAGCAAATATCGATATAACTTCACTCATACCTAAGAGTATAAAATACTTTGTTCATTAATGAATGTTTAACTAAACCTCAGAATCACTCTAGTATTAAGCGTGTATTGATAACATACATCACACAATATATGTCGTATATTATGGAATATAATGGATACGGTAAAGTGATATGTTGCACATTAAAATTTCGTAACTCACTGAACGACTCGCGTGTATAAAATAGTAATCATCATTAATTATCGGTAATGTGATGTTGTGTTATTAATATATAAACAAACCTTTTTATGAAATGGCGAACTCAGTGATCATACCTACCTATGTTATAATCCTGATATTAATAAAGGCTTAAGTTTGTTATAACAACATTCGTTAAAACAGTCAGAAATCCGACCACGGAAACCACAAATCCTCTTAACCCGGCATAAAAGTGGTTCTTAATCCTGTCCTAATTGACACAAATATAATCACTTACCTGAATTCGGTTGGTTGTCAGAATTGGGCCGGGCAGATGGGGCTCCATCCCGGGCCTCCACCTCCAGCGCGTAGGCTCCTTGCTTCTCCCTATCGAAGACCACCTTGGTGAAGATCTCGCCTGTCTGCATGCTGATCTCGAAGAAGTCCTTGCCTTCGTTGCGCGGCGAATCCACGATGTAATAATACACCTAAAGACAAACAGTATTTTAATTTTAAAAAACAGGGCATACTTTACCTAAAACGTCCTTAAACTAGGGTGACAGGTGAAAGACGTTACAGGGCATTGACGGAGAAGAAATACTTTATACAGTAATTGGTTTCGTTTAATAGTAATTGTCATGGTCAGGCGATCACTTATTATCAAGTTACGAACTGGCCATCCTAATCACTGAATAACATAAAAATAAATTTAAACACTACAGGAGTTCCCAAAGTATCTGTGTTATAAATTATACTACTAAGGATCCATGTCTGAAGTGTTACATCTAACATACTAACGTCTTCTCGCCGCCTTAAGCAACAATGAAGGCTATAACTACAAAATTTACTAGTTTTTTAAATTCCTCAGTGTACCTCAGTACTCAATTATATTGTCTTATTTACGTGACACTTTTCCAGTCGGCAAGAGCTTAACAATTCTATGTATAAAAGACAAAAATACAGGACTCCTTACATGTTTTTAAATATTCTCAGTTTGATTTTGATTTCACACGCTGCTGCGAAAAAAATATCAAGTTCCCTTTCGAAAAGCCGTTATAACGAAACTGCTCATCGAATGACGTTCTCGCGAACACGCTGTCTAAATACTTTTTATGTAGTACGCTAAATCGATTGTCGTGATATAAAAATTCATTGTTTTTAACGGAGTACCTATTTAAATCTGTCGAATGGGACGAACTCACGACTTTCTTGCTAACTAAACTATAATAAAACTAAGTCTAACAATGAGTTGCTGAAACCAAAATATACAAGCATGAATGGATTATTCACATTTATTAGTCACATCGCAACTATAACAATTTAGCAAAATTAAGGTACACTACAATAAATTTAAACAAAACAATTATTGAAAGGAAAATTAAAAAGCATAAAACTATATTGCTTAAGTGTAAGGATACGGTACTTTCACTCTTTATCAGAACGTAATTAATTACCCAATGATTAACTGTCACTGAGACAAAATTACGTTACAACGTACTTCCAATGAAATACCAATCGAACCGATTTGATAAGCTGACATAAGCACATAAATAAAAAGTCCACTTGTTTTCGGCTTCAGTTAACTCACAGAAGATAGATGGTGGTCGGGCTAGATCAACTGGCAATTAAATTGGCTACCATCCAAAAAGAGCCCATGGTTAAGTTAGTACCACAGCTGATTTATATCTACCACCCCTATTATGTTTATGTGAAAAGAACTAATAGTTGTTTTGTCAGTAGATAATAATGACAATTGAAATGTAGCTTTTCTACAATAAAGGTCACTTTTAAAGCAATGTGTAAATAGGAGTTTCTAGTCGTGTAATGTTTTATTGACACATTTACAAGTACCGGCCAAAAATTAAAAACGTTATAATTCTCTGTGTGCTGGCATTGTTGATATTGTCACAGATGTTCCTCTGTATTAGCTAGAGCAGCAAATACAAACAAGTGATAAATATTTAAAGGGGCTCTCATACAGCAAATGCGATTTTTATTTTACCCTTTCCCTTCCGGTAATAGATAGATGCTAGAAATAATCACTGAATATGGAAAGCGTTTTATATTCACTTTTTAAATTATTATCTCATTGATATTTTGTATGAAGATTTTTATACGGTTAATTTATATTCAAATACTATTTGTATAATTAAACACAGCACTCGTCATTATCAGGCGTATCACTTACCGCCAGGTAAGTGCACTGGCCGACCCTATCACTTACGCCATAAAACAACATTTTATATACTTTAAAAAAAAAACTAAAATTCAGGTGGTATAAAAATGAGATCTCAAAGTTGTGGCATCAAAAAAAATATGTCACTAGTTAATACGAATGTCTAGGTATAAAATGGCCATAAAATATTTCACCGCTCAACAGATACTAACGCAATAAACTAAATCCTAACTTTGTGAAATTTTCATAACGACGCAATGTGATTCGGAGAGGTATTTTATTTAGTCAGTAACAGACAAGCTAACCTGTGTGCCTGAATTACTATGACATCTGGTTTGGCGGCACTCCAAGAATCAAACGAGCAACTGATATTTTTTGGAATGATATTATATTGCTACATACTACGACCTGTGACCTGCTTTTTATACAAGCTTTGTCATTTTTTTAAAGAGGGTTTTTCTTTATTCAGAATAACATCTTCATACATAAAAGCAAATGCGTATGTTAAAAGACAACGTCTCAGTACGAAAGTTGATAAACGTCATTATTTTTTGACCTCGTTGGTAATGCATTATTAAATATGTGCTGGTCTATTTGCGATTTCCATACATCTTATGCTCAGTCAGTTTCAACAAAAAGTATGCATTGTCAATAAACACTTAAATTCCCAAGCAATTTTTTAGTTTTCAGTAAATCGAAATCTAACTTCGTTGGAAAAACTAGTTCAAGTCCATTTCACGGACTGTTATGGACGCGAGTGAATGTAGGTATGTATGTATAAGGCAATTGCGCAGATAGGGGTCTTGGAAAACAACCCGAAACCCACAACGAGCGTCGGAAAATCCAACTAAAATAAAAGTCGATCCAAGGAATCAAAAGCTTCTTCTATAGAAACGAGTACTAACATAAACTCGCTTAAAAACTCAGGTGCTTTAATTCGTTAAAATATTACTGTTTTTCATGCAAAAACTAACAAAACAGAGAGCATGGGCGAAATGATCTTCGTCAAAAATTAAATACAGGCCAGGCCACAGGATCTATTCATTATCTGATTCGTAGCACCAAAGTTACGGTCCGCATTCTCTCGATAAATTACGTCACTGGGGTAGTCTTTTTCCAGGCCTTATTGCAATGCACTTAATGGTTGTAATAGCAGCATTATCTTTATGTACTTGTTAGGTACGCTTAAAATTTCATCAAAAACCTTTTCTTCAAACCAACAAAATAACAGTCTCCGCGGCAATGTAGTTATCAAAAGCCTGATAACGTGAACGTACTTAGACTACAAGATACGTGAAAGTGAGTGAAGTCTGTATATGGGTTAAATAATACTTACTACTACTATAATACTTGATGTAATATTTTGATATTTGTACCATAATTTATTTACACTTATATAGATTTAGCTATATCTGATTACATACCAGATCGTACGACGAGGATCGTCGTCAAACATTCAAATTAAATTATTATAGTCATGAACTACAAATTAATACAATTGAACCGACGTTATTTATGAAATAATTATAATGAATACATTGGCAACATATTCACCCGAGTATTTACCATGTAAATACAATATCCGCTTTATAAACCACAATGACGTGTATGGTTAACCTCATTCCAGCCACGAAATGTTATAACAATCTAATTAGCAGATACTAATTTGATAAATCGCTTCAAACTAAATCTGACACGGAATCTCTAGTCTCGAGTTTTGTGGTGAGTTTATTATAGTATGAATTTTGAAGTGAGTATACATGGCTTCGCCGTTCCACTATCGTCGTGGTGGTGATGCGAATATTAAATTTCTGATCTATAGTGGGATAGAATAGTTTATTTGTAATGAATGTGGTACATAACAAAGATGACAGATAAATTTAAGCAGATCATACATGACAGACAGACAGATAAAGGTTTATAAAATATCGTTTCAGTGTATGCTCCGTATATTGATGACCCATTTGGTGTAATGTTCGAGACGTCGGCTACAACACTACCGGTTCCGGGTTAGATCCCGGGCATTAAAAACAATTGTGTGGATGAACATGTCTGTTTGTAATGGTCTGGGTATCACTTGTATTTTATGATCGTATTTACAAAAAAATATGTATATAAGTGTGTTTATCAGTTGTTTAGTTTCCTAACTACAAGCTCCTCGCTTAATATAGGGAAAAATGGCGCTGTGCGAGTGTCAATGGATATTTTATTTATATATATACATACATATATATATATATATATATATATTAATATATATAATATATATATATTAATAAATATATTATATTATATATATATATATATAATTATATATATATATATATATATATATATATATATATATATATATATATATAATATGTTGAAATCTGTTATTTCAGTTTTAAAAACAGACACTCGAATTTTATTTACATGAATAAATTCGTTTCTGTATTTTAGTTCACATAATAATAAAAGTCAGTTTTATTAAATAAAATTTATGTTTTTTGCAATTTTGAGTGATTCGTATTAAAATGATCCTAGTTATAAACATACTATGATAAAATAGTAGCTATTCAGAGTCGCCTAAAGTCGCCTGGTTTTACTTCATCAAACCCTGACTTTCTTATCATTGTACAACCTCTCGTACCATTGGAAATAATAAATAATATAGGTTGGTAGTCTATGTCTATATAAGCAACCATCACAATTAAGCATTTCTGTGTTTCTCCAAGAGGACATTGTAACACTCGATATAACTTGGTAAGAGGCTTAACATGTGTCGTCTTTGGTAAAGGCACACAGGGTAGTTCTAACTGAAAATAAGGATTAACATACCGTTGTTACGTTCACTACATAACAGAAATAAACAGTCAGTAAATAATCAACTAGCAATGGAAATGTTTGTGATATAAAACCTCAATTTTACAAAATTACATATTATATACGTATATTGTACCCTAACTAAGCGCCTTCAATATTAATTCGTGATGCGAAGATAATGGTATCGTCGTTAGTTTTTTTAATCTTTGTGTAAGCATGGGCTTACACGAAGATTAAAAAAAACTCACAAAGGACGGTAAAACAGATACCAAAGATCCTATTACATCACGCCTTAAAGTAACATTGTTAAGGTTTCGCCATTACTACTAATTCGCCTAACCGTGTAGTAAAAGGGTAAAACAATAGGTACGAATAAGCCGGCCCCGGGTTAATTTAGCGAAGACCGGATCCTGCGGCATCACGAAATCGCAAAGGTATGAAATATAAGTAGGTACGTTAGAATGAACCTTAGTTTGTATAAATACAAATACCTGCAGTATACATATGACGTCCTATGAATTTACTGTGCTAGTATTTGCCATCAAAAGCGATACAATTAATAAAGCGATATTTCTTATAGTTTTGAAGCATTACTGAATTAAACTAAAAATAGATTACCTATCTAGTATGCAATTGGAGTTGCTACGACAGCATTGAAGGATTTAATGGATACACCGAACCCAAGCCAGCTGCATAGTCTGAAGACCAACGGCGGAAATGTAAAATTCTCCAAAGCCGAGATTTGAGGAAGATTGATCATTTTTGCAGCGAGTTATATACTGTTACACAGATTTCCGCTTCAAGCTTAGTCGAAAATCCAAGAGCTCAGTTTACCCGACATTTATTTAAGAATACCCTGGAAGCGGAAGTCACCTTGTGACTAGAGTCATCGTTATCTCGATTAGGATGGCTCTTAAACAGGTTAAGCGTAATGGGGACCCGGACGGGATGAAACTGCCATAAAAAGCAGGTGGCACACCTGTGCTTAAGACCCTTCCCAAGCTCTTTGATTACATTATCCGTGATATGTGACTCCAACGTGTGAGCATATAGCGTGAACTCTTTGAAGGTGTGGCTGTGGAAGTGGCCTCATGAAGATGCCTGTTGAAGAAATATAGATCATCACCTAATGAGACACACATTTACATGATTTTTCATAGTCATCACGTTTCACGCGTAGGTTTGACGACTTCCAGTCTCCCGAACAGATTGCTGCTTGCTGCTGCGGTGGGTTATACAGAAGACCGAGAGTATAACGACCATATGCTTGGCGTTTGTGGACTATGAGAAGCCTTCAATTCGATCGAGACTGTTGTTGGAGTTCTGTTTCAAAGTTGTATATAGCAAAGAAAAAGAAAAATATATTATTGACCTTACATAATAAAATACAGAGTCGAAAAAAACATGACATATTACTACGCACTTATTTTTTAAAATAAAACTATAACCACAAAAAAAGGTCAAAGGGTATATGAAAACCTGGGGCAAGTAGGTAGGATCCAACATCGAAAATAAAGTTTCTAGTTCAATAGGATGGCAGCATTCGAAAAGTTAAGGGAGAACTTTCGTACTAAGTCCAAAATAACTCAAGAGTGTCTCAAGAGGAAGGTCTACGACCAGTGTATGTTGACAGTTATGACATACGAAAGCGAAACATTCGCTCAATAAAGGCCTCTTTTCCCTACGCGATAATATCCGAAACCAGGATATCCGTAGGAAAAAAGAACTAGGGTGATTAACATAGCCTACAGGAGTAGCAAGTCAGAGTGACAGTGGGCAGAGAACATTTAAGCGAAGATTAAGTTATTGCTGGGTGTATTGGGTGAGGATTTTACAACAATTATATCATCAAACTATTCTAGAAGTATGTAATAACATTTATTTAGTAAAAATTCTTTAAGTTTCGTTTTGTATTTGTTATCATTTTCCTCGTTACGGATTGGTGGGTACTGACTCTAGCCATTCTAAGGTAGCTGGAATTGAAGACTTCACGTGTCTTCCGAAGCACGGAGGAACTCTATATAATAATTTTCGGTCACAGGTCTCAAGTCAGATTTAGGTGAGACGTGCGGTTAGATTAGAATACAGTGCCCTTTATCGTGAAATCTATTATCGCGCGTGACACAGACAACTTGCTTTATAATTAAATGGACCAATCAAAGTTGCGAGTTGCAAACTGGCGATATAACTAACGTTGGTGCCAATAAGTTGTTCTCCACATCTACTGTAGGTGGCTCTAAGTTTACCCTATCTCACAAGCGGTTAGTCCTGCACGTTACAACAAGTACCTACATATGTTGGAGTTAAGTAAATCTGAACATAGAGTGCAATCGCAGTGGGTGCCAGGTGAAACGTCTTGCGAACTTCAGCAAAACTTTGAAACAATAGCTAGGAGCCAATTAGCGATTCAAATCAAAATAGCGGATGGGTCTGGGCAACGTTGTTTGTAGTCAAGTATTTTCGAGATCAAATCGAAGGAAATAATTTCTAGAATAAGCATATCAAGAATATTTTTAGGTCTTACGGGCAGTAATATTTCAAGTCAAGTAAAGTGGACATGGAAGATAAACTCTTTACGAAAGAACTGATTTCTAATTTGATTTTGAATAAATGTAGGCACCAGTTTACGCAATGGAAAGTCTCAGACTATTACGCAGTCCGCTGCTGGACATATGTCTCCCCCATTTGCGCCAGACATTCCAGCGACCTTTCGCAAGTCGTCACCTACAATATTAAAATAAGTTAATCGAACACGCTTCGAATCACATCGAACGTCGCATCGAATATTAGGTAGTAAACCTACCTAATATTGAAAGTAGAATAAAATAACGTCACTAAAAAAGTACGAAAAAATTATAAAGGAAAATAACACGAAGATGACTCATCGCAATTCCAACACATACCTCTCCACGCGTGACGCTGATCTAAGACCAAACAAACTGTTTTCCAACTTTGTTTTATGTATATTGAAACTGTTTAGACAGATAGCACGATTTTGCTCATGATTTAGTCAAGCTGATAGTACAGGTTCACAGGAATTCTCTTTTCAAAGCGATTTCAATAGCATTGTCCAGTTTCAGACATATTCTATTAACAATATAGTTTCGACCTTCATATGTTATTGACAAAAATCTTTTTGTTGGTTCTGATGTTGTAATTGCACATACGCTTGCTGAATAGCACGTTAGCATATTAATTTACTTAAGTAATAATGTACAATTCGTCATTCCTAGACAGAATTCAATTCAAAATGTAGACTCACGGAAACGCAAAACGAGCCATATTCGCGAGTCTTTAACAAACTCGGTAAGTATTAAAATGAATAAAAGCCTTTTAGAGAGACGGGTCCCCACTTTTTATGTAAAATAAGGTTAACAGTCTACATTTACATATTATACAAAATTTCAACGACGACGTAATTTTCTCAAGAAAATTCGTGACTTCGCTCGCTCACATACCTTGTTATTTTCGCGTTTCCACTGAAGTTAGTTTCCAATCAGTATTCAGGCAGAATGTTTGCACAAAAATAGTGCTGAATGGAAATTAAATAAACTGTGTGCATAGGCATGCTAAACCAAGGCAATCTATTTAATAATTCAGAATCGCGCGCCAATCCAAAGCGCAATCACAACGCGCGAGAATTGCATTTTTGTTTTCACGCTTTCACGTAAATTATAGTCAAAGTTAAATCGCTATAGTTGCATATTTTAAATAAAATATACACTGTGAGTGTGTTGTTTGGCTTTGTGAATCCCTAGTTATATGTATGACACAAATTATATTTAAATTTAAATAGAAGATAATTTAAATTAACAGTTTAGACATCCTATAAATACGAAGTCGCAAACAGGAAGTTTGGAGTATTTTGTAACATGGAACAAGTAAAGACATACAGGGGATCCCCAACTATTTTATAGATAAAAGATTTGTTGCGAGCGTTGACGACTTGATTTAGGAAAAGTTCTTTAAGGTGTCTGGTGGTGTACCGGGTCTTTAAGGTACATCGTCTTTAGTAATATAGTAATAGCTTGCAATCTATAATCTATGAATAGGTATACATACGACAAAATACACAAACAAAAAACATTAAAACAATATTAAATGCCTACTTTTCAAACAATAATAAGGTCGCTCTTGACTTTGAGCTGTTTGGCGGCTGGCTAGATTTATGGATCGACCCGAGGGTAAAACCCTCTCAAATAGGATCGCGGCGGATAGATTATTCTAGAATTTTTGGAACACAGTTGGGTTTTGTTTCTGATTTGAATAATATACTTACGTAGAGTCAGTGGCGTGCACAGAGATTGTGAGTAGGGTATGCAAAGTGAGTGACACTATCGCAATAACAATAAATATTTTACATTTTTATTAAAGTGCTGTTCATGACAGCAGATCGCTTATGGTTTCAAATCTGTAGAGGAAAATGGGCGATAAGTAGTAATCATTTAAAATGTTGGCGATTTTTCGGTTTGTCTGGACGCATAGGGTATGCACTGCCTATTTGCATATATGGAGTGCACGCCACTGCGTAGAGTGATGTTTCATAATCATAGCCTGACTATAATTACTACTTTAAGCGATGATTACCTAATCAAAGGTTTATACCTTTGAGTAGGTAATCATCGCTAAATGTGGGGAACATATATTCCTTATCAAATTTACTGCCACCATTACGCCGTCAGATGAACAGAGGGCCTAGGAGAATAAGTAAATTAAAATCGTTTTGAAATGGGTCGACAGAGCCTCATAATATGCTTTATATTCAGACCTAGTAAAATAAGAAACACGGAGAAGCGTTTTTTTCTGAGATATAGATAGATGCTTAGATTGTGCACGTTTATAATCATACCTAGTAAGTAGATGGTTTTTATCAAAATTGACATGCTTATAGTACCTAACAACGGGCCTCAATACACGGTACACATTAAAATTTTGAAGATAGACATTTTTAATAACCACGATGACTCATAACAGAAACTAACTTAGCTTTATGAAAATAAAAAGACATGTCCATTAAACTCGATCAAATTTACAAACAGAATACGACGAATTGGATTACCTTTGTATTACAATACGAACAAAAATCTTGTTTAATTTTTTTCTACCTTTTTAGAAAAAGCTGTGTAAAGTAAAGCAATGCTTAAAAATTATAAAAAGTTCAATGGCGTGTAAAAATATATTGCTCTTATAATATTTTTTATGTGTAATATTTTCTTTCCGGCTATCACTTATGAAAAGGAATGCCACTTATATCAAAACCAATTAGTCGAAACTATCACTGACCTGGTTGTTCGGGAACGTTCCATCCTTGTCGATAGCGTTGACTTGGGTGACCTTGGTGCCAATGGGCTCGCCTTCCAGCACCGTCTCTTGTTCTCTCTCCGTAAACAACGGGATCTCATCGTTGACATCTTCCAGCATTATATACACAGTAGCCTCTGAAGCCAGTTGTTGGGCGCCATTGTTCTGTTATAAAAAATAATAATTAAAATCATAGATTTAGAATTGGCGCGCTACGTTTACTATATCTATGATTTAAATACTTAATAATCAATTTTGTTTTATTATAAATTTTATTACTCACGATTTTGAGTTTAATCAATAAAGTTTAAAAAAGTAAAATAAAACACCAATTCGATATAACTATGTAACTCAACATGTTCACATTTGCAATGTCTTTAGAAGACTACAAGAGATTTTCCTGTGAAGAGGAACATCTCAAAGTAGTGGTAAATACAATTTAGTTATTAATTTTGACGATGTAATGTGTAATTTAATCATATTTTAAATGAACCCCTAAGATTATAAGGTTCAATCAATTCAATGGCTAAATATAGATTCATAGAAGTTGCAAGCAAAAAAATATTTTTATGACGAACCGAAACGTCATAAAAACAACATTTTTTATCTGCTATAAACCAAGGGATGCGAAATAATTTACAGTGAGGCGAAACGCCACAGCAAAATTTCTTACAAAGGATGTTATGTAAACATTTTTAGATAAGAAAAAAAGGTAATTCTCTATTTTTGGTACCTCCAAAATAAAGTTTCTAGTAAATGAGATCCATGAGTAAGTACCTAAGTTTTGTATGTTTTCATACTGGATTTTCTTGAAACTTACGTGTAAAAATGAAAGTTAAAAAAATACAGTTTCCTACTCGATATCAAAATTAAAAATAATTTCAATCTTTCCATTTCTCAACTTTTAATTTTCGCACTGGCAGGGTACACAAATAAAAAAAAAGAGCTTTATTATTTCAAAATTTTTATAATATACATTGCATATTTGTTGATCCGCTTTTGCCATCATATATGCCCATATATAATGGACTGGTATGTGTAGAAAAGGAAGCAAAAACTAACAAGATACAAAAGTTTAACATTGTCATCATACTGATTTCTGTGTCTTTTTATTAATCTCCCCTCTTCTCTCTTCTAACCTCTTTCAAACAAGTTTACATACAAACTAATTCACAAAATGTAACTTAAAGCAAACTCCTAGGACGTTGGCCGAGTATAAACCTAATTACACGGGAAAACAGCACAATAAACTATTGCGAAGCATTAAAAGGATTAGTTACGCGATCCCAAATATTTTATGTCCAGCCTTTTATGGAGGACATATTATGGTAATACGACGGCATAAACATAGTCCCAAAGGACAAAACAGGAATATGAAAAACACGTCCTTATATCACCTATACTTAAGCTTTTAATTTGCCAGTAGAAGTTACTTGCTTTTTTTCACTTTTTATACAACCAGGTGTAAAGTTGAGTATCATCCTCAGCTCATTAAATGTCCCCACCGAGGGGCATGAGCCTACCCGTAAAGGGTGTGTAGGCCTTAATCGTCCACGCGGGCCCAGTGCTAATTGGCCGACTTAACGCACAATCTTTGAATTTCTTTGCAGGCGTGACCAGGTTTCCTCACGATGTTTTCCTTCACCGTAAGGGCGCAAATTCGAAAAGACATTGTTATGTGGCGGCATTTGAAACAATGAGCCTCCTAAACTTAAGTATTTATATAATATTACATGACTTTCCCCTCATCTAAGAATATAATAAATAAAAAAACTTAGGACATTGACTGAGTTCGAAAAGAAATCTAAAATTAATTGAATCTTCATACCTCTAGTTCTTTAATGTTTTATACAAAATTCATTAGCAAATTACATTTTACAAGCAACACTTGTCAATGTTTCATTACGCAAACTTATGCTTTAACAAAGCATATGACAAACAGCCATTTCAAAAATGCATTTATTAAATACACACTGGCATGTCAACACGTTACAGAAACCAAAAATTTTATTTCCAAAAAAATTTTATTTCACCAATAATTTGATGCTTGTACCTTAAACTATCCGTTTATCGGATTATCCACACATCTAATGAACAGCATAGCCTTTAACGGCCCTTTGTAAGGCACAAGCCAAGGCGTAGTCAAACGCTGGTCAGTTTAATGTAAAAAAAGAAAAGCCTTCCCGCACACCATAGCCATGAGATTGATCCGTAACCCACCACTCGGGCCGAATGCGGATTGTTAAGTGTTAACGACTACCACCCTATCGTCGTGCTCTTCGAAGCGCGGAATCATCTTTATTATTGGAGAATGAACTGATTCCGCCTGCAACGTCCTAACCAACAACCAAGCAGAACAAATCACAAAGTGATATTTCTCTGCTAGATTTGAACCTAAGAACGGGTCACGCAGCCGAACGCTGTGCCACTAGACCATGGAGAAGTTAATACTTTACATAACATATCGAATACTTTTTATAAAAACGATAATTACGTTAAATTTACAGACCTATTAAGTAAGTATTAAGGCCCCTATTATAAGTACGAGGCATGATCAAAAATCATAACGATCCTAGATGACAATTCTGGTGTAATGGTTGACACTAGCGTTCCGGGTTCGATTCCCGGGCAGTACAAACATTTGTGTTTCTTATAATGGTATGTGTGTTTTTCTTGTTCGTTCAATTGAATTGATTGATTGATGTAGTCATATATGTGTAGATATCAGATTTAAAATACCTGCGGCATATGACGCAGTGAAAATAATGATCAGCTGTATATATTTATAACTAGTAAAAAATATCAATAATATTGCTACCATTAATTAAATTTTACCCGGCAAATAAAACGGTAATTCATGAAAAATATTAAAATACTTAAATTTGTATGATACCAGTAACGTAACGAGATTAACGCTAATGGGATGTATAATAAAACAATCTCGGCAGCTTAATTGAACGAACGTACAATAAAGTCGTATACACTGGTACATAATCAAAAATCAAAATGCGTTCCCGATAATTAACTATTATATTAATAAAACCGTTATAACATATTCATACCTTACAAGTTCTTAATTTACCCCTACGTAATCAAAGGTAATTGACTGGAAGTATAGACGCTGATATTATTAGGTACATGATTACATTTTCCCGATCCATTCATACGTATAAAACCAGTAGGTAAATACGTGAAAAGAGGAAATTTGTTTTTCTCTCTTAATAAAATATACCAATACGCACAAGACCTCTTGTTAATTTCATAAGATACGATTGATATATCGCAAGTTACTGTTCAAACATGAAATGTGAAAAAAACAGAAATCAGAATAAAAATAAGAGTATTCTTGATTCAATTGTATCCTCTATTCATTTTAAAAACTTTATACCATAAGATAATTTAAGAACAAAAAATCTATAATCTTAATATGCAGGTCTATATAACTATAGTAATTTGTAAATTTTACTGGATTCAATATAAAAGGTCTTAATTATATGGTTACTTAATTTAACTGTCTATAATTACATTAGTCTGCGAACCCTATTAGTGATGCCCTTAGTAAATCCGCTGAAGTGACAATAATTAGTAGAAGGGTGAAGGTTAACTATGTTGTTTATAAGTATGTCGTTTATAGATTTACCTAATACCTACAACGCATAAATGTAACCTATTCTTATAACTCACTCACAATGGTTAAAAAATATTCATTTTGTGTATTTTGCGTGTGGTAGGTAAGGTAAGATATTTACAAATTAAATTATCTTGTTAATTGTGTCTTTGTACAAAACAAATAACGCGTGCCAACGCCAGTCAGAACCCGTAATAGCTGACGCCTCAACCATCACACCAGATGAGTCCATAAAATTGTTTACAGGTTTTAAAAGCTAAACAGGATGAGATCAATACCCTACATTGTAAATGTGTTATAAATACATATTTTTTATAAGATTTTAAATTTTGATTTTGACTACCGGAACATTTTGTATAGAACTGTAACAAATCACCATAATACATGCCATCACTTACCGTGTATATGTAGAACCTATACTCGTGCAAGAACTTCAGGAAATCAACAACAGAATGTATTGATATAGTAATTAACTTACCTCAACACGGATCGTCAAATTGTATTCCTTGATGCTCTCATAGTCCAACGGATGATTAACTTTTATATCCGCCCAAGTAAATCCATTATCGGCCCTTTGTTGTAAATAGAAGGTATGGAACTTATTGGTTTGGGCTGTTGATCCGGGCATCAAGCGGTAGAACACGGTCGGGTTGTTTTCTATGCCCGAGCTGAAAGCGTAACAATATGATGTAGAATATTTCCTAACAGTCAATAAGAATAACTTTGGAAACTTCCTCGGTAACATTTGTGAAAAAAAATATTCGGAAATTATACAAAAGAGTTCTCTTGGAAAAATGGAAGCATTTTTCCAAATCGTAAAAGGAAATTTAAGAATTACTCTGGAAATTCCATGTTACCCTTATTGATGATAAATGTCAAATTAATTTTTTACTTTATCTAGTGAGGACACGATTACGACATCAATAAAAAAAACTTAAATTTGAATTTAATTAACTTTAAAACATTGAGTAATTCATTTATACAACAAGCAAACAATAAGATACTTTGAGCATATTATTTTATTTATTTGCGTTCACAAATCATTAAATTTTAATACAATTATTTATAAAGAATTTCGATAACGCAAGCATTCAATTAAAGCAAGAAAATTTCGAACGTAGCTCACGTAGGTAAGTTTTTTACAGAAGATGCTAAGAATTCTATTAATTTCGTTGAAATTCTTGCATCTTTTTATATTCAAAATAAACTTTAGCTATTACCAAGATGTTTTTAACGATAATGTTTAAATATTGGTTTATTAGAAAATGCACTATTTAACAAAAACAAACTTGAGCGAAATCAACATCATAATGTATAGAAATGAATTACCCAAATTTAAAACATGTGAGTACGGTGAGTTAGTAATGGTTTCGTCTATATTGTTGTAAGTCAGAAATGTGTTTTTAGGACGAACAGATAGACAATAGAGATGTGAACATCGGCCAGCACACAACGTGATCGATGATAAAGATATCGATTGCTAAAATGCAGTAACGATACTAATCGAAACCCGTGCCACATTCAAATATAATAACTAAAAATTTCAAAGACTCTCATAGACTCATGGTAGTCTACTTTAACTCTTCTTAAAACAATGGGAACATGTCGTTCATGAACTTCAAATGATGGAGAAATAAAAATTGCAAAACAAAAATTACAGCTTCGAAATATAATGATGCCCGATTCCATTCGATTTGTTTTGCGATAAAACAACATAGCATTTACAAGGATCATAGGATTATTCGATATATTTAATATGTAAAAATAAAAGAAATGCATTTTGTGCACATATTCGTTAAATTTACTCATGTGACGTCAATAATATTCGGTATATATTCGGTAACCGCCGAAGAGAGTAAAGTTTGTACTCTTTTGTTCGAAATTCGAATTATGTGTATGTGTGCTGTCACTGCATTCGGAACATTTTTTCGATTGTTTTGTGAGCATATCACGAATCCATACTTTTTTACATCATTGTGTGACGTTAATAAATTCACCATGAGTTTAACCAAACTTTTTATGTCATCATTTTTAGATGTTCCTAATATTGCAATATTTTTGTCATCGTTTTATATATAATTACAGTATTTTATATATATATTTGACTTAATTTTATTTATCCAATAACTGAAACATCGGGCATCACTATTTCTACTATTATACGTACCGGTATCCGCCTATGATTTAATTAATATATGAAAGTCATCGAATTCTAAGTACTTCGCTAATTAATTACTTATATACCACTATACCGAATCTCAAGTTTCTCTTAATTTGATTTATTTGGCTTAGTAAACATTTAAGCATTACCAACGTAATATAATCAATTATCTTGAAATGTTATCTATCAAAAGACTGAATAGTGTAATTTGTAAGTTATCTTTAGTTAATTAAATACACCATCGATCAATATACAAGACGAACACATTTATTTTGAGTTTGTCGACCGTTAAATATTTATATAAGTTAGTTATTGACTCAAATATATTTAAAAGTATTCAAATGAAAGAAACTTTTAGTGACAATTTTCAAATCAAATCCAAATCCAAAAAAAATTTGAAGATACAAATACTTCTTACACAAATGGTTTTTTACCTACTCCTCAGACACGAACAAAAACAATTACAAGCGCTATTAATGAAATCTATTTCAACTTGAAACCGTACGTTACAACACGAAATCCTAAACAACTCTACTTTAGGAATTATATTATTGACATGCTCTCTCAAAGCATAAAACTTTGAAAACTTAAATTGGATTCGAATGCAAATACGCCTCAGCCTACATGCAGATAACGAACATCGACATTTTATAATTATTAAGTTTTTGATTATCCAAAAACATCTGCATTTGACCGATTAAAACTAGATGGTTTTGCGTTTAATGTAACTGTTGTGAAATTAAAGAAGTGTGTTTAAAATAATAAACACAATTATCAGCACTTCTTTTATTTAAAGTTTTTTAATGATTTTGTCATCTCGTCAATCAAACACGCAAAGCGCTGCAGTTTTTGTACTGCTAAAACAAGCGGTAACAAAATTGCATTTTATTACATTTAAGATGTGTTTGGGTGCCGCAAAATGAGTGTGGCAGACATCAGTAAACATTTTTTTAAATAAATACAATCAGCGCGAATGATACACTCGCATCTGGCCCCGCCTTGTTTGTTCTTGTTATTTTATATGTTTAATAAGTTTAAGGCAAATTACTTTAAATAATGGATACAAAGTGCACATAATGATGTTGTAGTTGTAAAATAAGTTTTATTATTATTTGGCATTCACAACAGTTAATTGTTAATGTAACAGCGGCGAAATGTGATCCCGTTCCATGTAAGCGGTGAGCCCTTGTTTGCACGCTGGTGAACCTCGGTACCCTTCGTGACGATGCAGTTGTTTAAGGACAAATACATATCCTCGACAAGTCACCAAGTGAGAGCACATAACGATAATTGCTGACGTCATCGCCGTAAAGACTCCATACACCTTAGAAAAACCCAACCAATGAATTTGATGACCTAGTCTAGTTCAAGGATTAAGTGTCCTATTACGCACAGATTTTAATAAGACATATTAGCCTCCCCATATGAAATTTTAAAACTTTATAAAATTTTTGAATAATTAAAAAATACGGCACAAAAATCCCCTTACTAAACTATCCGAAATGTCATCTAAACAGTCATTAGTTGAAAATTTCTAAGGTACCACTCGAAGCAAACTTACATACGTTACACGCCGTCTAGAAATTGGCATAAAAAGCGGACATTTAACCGTTTTCATGCATCTTAGAGTGCGTGTGACGTGTGAAAGGTTGCCAGTGCATATGGTAGCCGGCGCAGTGCGTGCAGGTGACGGGGCTGCGTGCGGTGCCCGTGGCGAACAGTTACACACGCACCTTGCTTTTACGGACACCACTTTGGCACCCACGGGCAAATTCTCTCGAATGTAGATCGGGCCGTACACCGTGTGGTCCCACACGGGGGGATTGTTAGCGCGATCCACTACGTCTATCTGGACCTCCACGGTTCTGGACAAGGCGGGAAGCCCTTGTCTTGAGCCATAGCCTCCAACTTGTACGTTTCTCGCTCATCGGGAGAGAGTCGATGGAAACAGACAAAACCACGTCGTTAGTAGTGTTATGGAGTGGAGGTGCGGCGGGCCCCAGGAGCCCGCTGCGCCTTATACCAACCTGGCTTTCACACTGGTCACTACGGTACCCACTGTGACATTCTCTTTGATGTGAACGGGGCCATACGTGGTCATGTCCCAGATGGGGGGTTTATTGTTCCTGTCTACCACGTCTAATTCAACGTCCACGTCTGCGGAGGAGGGCGGGTCGCCTCTGTCGGAGGCGCGCACGCGTAGTCGATACCTGTCCCGCTACAGATACACGGGTCAGAGGTCAGCGGGGAAAAATAAAATATAACACAAAACTAAAAACATAAACACATAAGTACTCAATGCTAACAAACAATGAAAATAATCCATAAAGAAAATCAAGTATCTCACACTTCCATTTTATTAATTTATTGGCTGTTAAGGATGTTTTGTATTTAGGTAAGTAGTAGTAACACCTCGCTGCCATCCCACATATTCGATAAGCAAAACGAAAAGAAAGTACACAGATATAATTTATAGTGACAAAACCAGCCGCGCCGCCTTCCACGCTCAGCCACCTTTCATACTTACTTACAGTTAGGTACATTCCTTAATGTAGCCAATATTAGATGGTGCAAGAAAAGAAACTGGAAAAAAATGTTTCTGATATTTTACAAGTTTGTACATTAGAAAAAGACAAACTGTACATTATGTATAGATATTACTTTGTACAATATAATTAAACTAAACTAATCTTAAAAAAATAAAATAATTGAACGAAAAGCAGGCAAATGCATGCGGCTCTGCATACAAGACATGGCGGAAAGGTCAGGTTGTCGCAAGAAGGTTTTGGTGACCTCGTAATTACTACAACGAAACGACACTCATTAAAATGAAATATATTACGAACGATGGACGTTACGATCGAACTGTACAAATTTTGGTATTGAGAACGTAGCCCCTTTCACAGAAGGAATATGTCACAACTGGCTAGATGGCCAAACTGCCGCCTGGGCAATATGACCATCTCGTTAATAACTAACAATATAATACAATGTTAATAGATACTGGTGCCCTGTAAAAAATTTCACAATTATCATGATATTATTTTTACAGATAATGCCTGAGTAGTCGTCGATGACATTAACAGTGACGGAGCGGGATTCGAACCGCCCAAATGGTACAATGAGATTAGTAACAAAACATGTACATACATATAATAACTGATAGGTATATCCAAAAGCGTAAGCTTTGAACTCAATCTGTTACTTACAATAAAATAAACTCGAAACTAGATTGTGCGAAATATACAGAAGTGCGTTTACAGAAACTGTACATGTTTTAGAACTAAACAGGTTTCAATGGTGAAATATTTACAGCAGTATTCTTACTGTCATGAGTATTGTACACAAGTCGTATTTATCGGTAAGGTTAATGCAAGATAGTGCTGCGGAAATAAATCTTAACGAAGATTTAGTGCGGAGCCGACGTTGGCGGCAAATCAAACTAATTGTGCTGCAAGAAGAACAAGCGCGGGCCGCCGCCGCGCTGCCCGCCGCCGTTCAATGGACAACTACTCCACACAGCCAGGATTGACCCCTCGTCACAGCAATTTACAGCAGCATTTAAATTTAGAACTATTTACATTTAAATAAACTTAAATTATGTGCCAATTGAATCCTAGGATCTGCAGGTAGCACTCATCCACCAAACTTTATTAGTAAAGTTGATCACATCCATACGTCTCTCTTATCATATGTTCACGCAGTGTTATCGATTAGTGTGTTATGGATGTAAAGCATACTTACGTCTAAGGGTTTCTTGAGTACGATCCAACCTGATTCAGGTTGGATTTCGAAATATTCGATATCGGCCGGGTTATAAGGTGCGCTCAAAGTATAAACAATAGCACCATTATTATCGGCGTCTTCGTCAGACGCTGACACTCTTAGTATGTTTGTGCCAATACTGGCGTCTTTTTTACATTCTCCACATATTTCTGTAAGATAGTAATGTAAATGAGCACCCTTCGGGACTCATTCATGGTAATATACACCTAACTAAATTGTGATAACATGCAAATTTGTGCTGTACTACTATTTACACGTGATTATATCTTACTTGTCTGTCGAATAGTGGTGGGTTATCATTGACGTCAGTTATTTCAACTGTGAATGAGCAAACACCTTCCAAGGAAGGTTCTCCTTGATCGGTAGCCTTTACAGTTACGGATACAAATTTTCCATCGTCTCCTTCTCGATCGAATACTTTGTTAGTCGATACTTCACCGGTCTCTTCGTCGACCGTGAATTTCGTTCCCTTTTGATTTGGTTGTTGTACTATTGAATACTTCACTTGACCGTTGACACCTTTATCTTCGTCAGTGGCGTGAACTTTTATAACTGGACTTCCATTGGGTGCACCTTCTTCAACTTTTGGGAAGTATGTGGGACAATCTTTGAATATAGGTTTATTGTCGTTAACGTCTGTTATAAATACTACAACGACTGCAGTGGAGGTGTGTATCGTAGCGTCACCATTGACGCAACAGGCACCGTCGTCCATAGCAGTAACGTTGAGCTCGTATTTATCCCGATCTAAGGATATAGCTTTGTTATGTAAACGAATTACACCAGTGATTTCTTCTATCACGAATTGTCCTGAACTAGTGCCACCTCCGACGAATCCAAAGCGTACATTGTCACCATCTTTATCCGAAGCTACAACGGTCGTAACTAAAGTATTTGGTCCGGCGTTTTCGTCGACATTCGGAGTGTACACTTGCTGAGAGAATTTTGGCTCTTCGTCGTTCTTATTTTTTGTGTAAACTCTGACTGTTGCCGTCCCAGTTTTAGCTGGTTCTCCTTTGTCCTTGGCTGTGACGACGAATTCATAGTAAGCGTTGTTGTTGTCGGCGTCAAGTTGCTTGTTGTTAGTTATGATGCCGTTGGAGTCGACGCTGAAGTGATCGTCTGGAATGAATGTTAAAAGAAGTTTAATCATTGTTTATCACTTTATTTCATTAGGACTATTATAAAGTCATATATCAGACATTAACTGAGAATTCTTTCTTTAATATTTGTAACTTTATTATGTAACCAATATTTTGAAGCCAAAAGAAAAAAAATACATTAACTAAAAAGCAAAACATAAATTTTTAGCTTGGTAAATGATTAAATAATTCTATTATAATATTGAAGTCGATGCCAAGTAAAGCAAGAACTCTGTATGGATTTATCCATCTTTCTAACTTACATACCTTATTATAAAGCTGGAAAGTTGGAGGCTTGGCACTTGACATCGACATCAAAATTATGAATGAATTATTTCTATACACGTAGCTAAAATTTTATTTTCGCTTTTTAGTTTGGAGTCGGTATTTTTTGTTAATCTTTTTGACGCGTTTGAGTCATGCGTGTTAAAAATAATCACTGTTATACATATACTATAGTGAAGAAGTAGTTACTTTAAGTAGAGTATCCTTTTGCCCTCGAAAACAGAATCATCGAAATCGGTTTATTTACTACAAAGATATCCGCGAACGAACATAATTTAAATAAAGTATTTCCTCAATTTCTCTGGTCTCCATCATCAGACCCTAAGTTTCTTATCATGGGAACACACTGAAGTATCCTCTTCACAAAAAAAAAGAATCATCAAAATCGGTTCATATACGACTAATATACCCGCGAACAAACATAAAAAAGCATATTATATCGTTTAGGTTAATTTGAGTAGCCTACTTTTTGAAGGCGGTCAAAAAGCTAAGTAACATTTATCTTACTTGACCTCCTTCATGAAGGTACTCCATACGCATACATATACAATTCTCAAATAATAAGTAAGTATATCATTATGTATTTTGATATAACATCAGTCACAACCCATATATTGTTGAAACAGGGTAACTAGATACCATTTATTCGACCTAAGATCAAATTCAGTAAGTCTATATCGCCCTGAGCAGGGCACAGTCCTTCCCGCACAGATAGTTACGCGGACAAGCAAGGACCAATACGGATTATATTGAAAAGAAGGTAATTGAAGAAAAAAGTATTAGCATATAAGATACTGAGGCCTACAAGGACGCGAGCCCGCAATCATAGGCTCTACAAAGGACCTCTAGTCAGGGCACTCTAAGAAGCACCAATCAGTATAAAAAAAACACAATAAATACGAGTATTTTGTAACCACTTTACTAAAGATACCAGAAAATAGAGGTTTTCATTTCTATTCTATTAGTTCTTTAAGTTCTTTTACTATTTAACGTAATAAAAAATATATTTCCAAAAATAAACATAGGTGGCGCTTTCACTGCAAAAGAGGCGTCATAGATGGCGCTAGTTATCGTGTTTTCTGATCGGTACGTATTTATTAAGTCAATTCAGACTATTAAACATTTCAACACGTATAAAAGATAAATTATATTAAAAAGTATTTAGATGTTTCAATCATTTCAAAGAGAACTTGCTATTTAATTAATATTCCAGATGTCCCTATATTTAATTTTCATTTTTAGTTTATACCTAGACATGAGTTAAATTAAAAGAGTAGCGTTAACAGATAACTTTATCTGCATGAAATATTATGCTGTAAGTCATCATCATCATAAGCCTGTAAGTATAGCCAACATAACGTTATTTATAATGATGTTTTAAAGGACAACTTTCATAAGATTACCTGAAACTAAATATTCAATTTCAGCGTTCTTCCCGGAGTCCGCATCCATAGCCTTGACTTTAAGAATGCTAGTTCCCAGTGGTATGTCCTCGTCTACGTTGTGCGCTTGGTAGTCAGGCAGCTCAAATTTCGGCGCGTTATCGTTCACGTCTGTCACGCGAATAGTCAACTGAAATTTAAAAATATATGGTTTCACATAGAGAACAATGCTGCTATACACAAGAAATGTAAACTACGAGTTTATATGAATTTTAGTTAGAATAAATGCGTTACGAGGCAAACAAAGTTGAAAATGTGATCACTCGCAAAACTATGCCAGGCATAGATAGATAAAATATATTTATTGCACACACACTCACAGTTATTAAAAAAACAGAATGCAGTTTAGGCGGTCTTATCGCTTGAATCTTATCGTAGATTTCTTACAAAATTGCAGGCTGCTAATTTACGATGAGTTTTCAGGGATTTTATGTTTCCATGTAACGGGAGATAATAAGTAAATTTAATTTCCGGTATAAACGGTAGAAAAGAAAATCAATCCATTTTATAACGAGAATAACATATGATTTATTTTATTAATAGTTTAAATTATTCTCACACCATTTAGTGTATTTTTTTATTTCAAGATAAAAATTTACTTAACTTTGACTTACATCAACAAAACCTTATACCTAAATTTTATGTGAATTTATAACTTTGTAATAATAATTAACTCGCTCACTTCGACCTAAATGTAATACTGCCATATTTCTCCTTGCACTGGCCATGGACCAAAAAAGTTCGGATGCGAAGGCCGCTTTCAACTAGCTTTCGATCACATACTCGCCATATGTGTGTAATTTAAGTACAGTCGTAGTCATATTAAAAACCAAGCTCACCTCCACAGACGTTGAGAAACCACCAGAATCTTCTGTAGCAGTGACGACCAGGGAGTACACGTGCGGCTGCCTTAGGTCCTCGAAGTCCAACTCCTTTGCCAGTTTCACGATGCCGGAGGTCGGGCCAATGTTGAAGGTACCAGCGCCTTGTCCTTGGGCCTTCAGTGTGTACCGGATCTCGCGGTCAGCGAACGACTTCGCCTTTACCGATATAATGCTGGAATAAAAAGATAGGAACCGCATTATAGTAAATCCAAAAAAATATAAGCAACTAATAAAAAAATCGTGTGCCGATTAACAGCCATGAACTAGAATTCACTAAAATTGCATCTTTCTATCTTTGAAAACACGAGAAGTTTGAACGAAAACAGTATTTTTTCTTTCAAAAATATTAATTTGTATTAAACTTACTCTTTGTCAGAACATTTAGTAACAAACATAGTCTTAGTACTACATCAAATAACAACACTTCAATCTGATAAAATCATACAAAAGCATTGAGTGGTATAAATAGACGAGAGTTCAGATGGAGTGATACACTTCCTTGTGTTAAGGTTCAAGCGATTGTTTCACAAATAGGACAAGGAACCGTTTCAATTACAATTTAGTACAGTCACTGTTGCGAGAATAACTACCCTATTTGTGTAATAATATAACGAATGCTACGATATAATGAATACTTTTTTAAGTTACCACTCTATAACCTTTTTAATGATACCTTCATTCAACTACCTTAACCGTCTAAGTACCTACTGCTAACACCAACCAGCCTGGCAAGTGTGGAGATAATTACAAAACCCTTCACTTTCGTGCAGCAGACCCAATCTAGATACAGCGATGAACTATAAATTTAATATCTTCATCAGCATATAAACATTCTCACCGAGGGGCACGTGCCTACCCTTAAATGGTCCACGCAGGCCCAGTGCGGATTGGCCGACTTCACGTACAGCCTTTGAATTTATTCGTAGGCGTGCGCAGATTTCCTCACCACGTCTGCTACCCGCCACCTTAACCAGGTCATCAGTCCATACAGTTATCTACGCCTCTTTTCCCGTTGCGTGGACGCCACTCGAGAAACATTCCGCCCTATCGGCCACCGATTCTACGCACTATGTGCCCTACTCTTAGCTTTTACTATATTCCTAATTGCATACAAAATCTACGAGGATACTAACAAGAAATTGTACACAGTTTTCCTTAAATTTAGTTTACAGTACTCCAATTTCAAAATTGTTGAGAACACGTACTGGACAGAGAGCAATGTATGGGTGACAACAATCCAAAACGAAGTAAATATTTATATAACAACAGTCCAATTGAAAGTGTCATACCACTAAGTAAGTGAAGCAATTGTAAGGGACGAGAATCAGGGTTTGCTAACAAGTGTTTATGAATTGGAATTGCTTCCTAAATGCTTAAATGATTATCACATCACTTGCTCGTGAATAAAGTGTACTTAATTGGAAACATTTTTATTCCCATGTACCTTATATCGACTTGATCTTATTTAATCTTCTCTTAGCGTATCGA